>JABFPY010000086.1:0-13071 GCA_022817165.1 Phoenoteleia sp. ZL-2020 | reverse complement strand
GCAAAATGAAGTATTTTAGGAATATCGTTGATGAAAATATTAAATAGTAAAGGACCCAGGTGCGAGCCCTGAGGTACTCCAGAAGAAGATACGAATTCGGAAGACGCGCCATCCTTTAGTCTGATAATGTAAGTGCGATTAGTCAGATAAGATTTGATCCAATCAAGACACTTTCCTCGGAAACCTATTTCCCAAAGTTTGCGCAGAAGTACAGCATGGGATACGCGGTCAAATGCCTTTGCGAAATCAGTGTAGAGAACATCAATCTGTAATCCTCTATCCAGATTTGCGAACAAGTAATCGTTAAAGAGTACCAAATTAGTACTGGTGGATCTGCGTACACGAAAACCATGCTGCTCCTCTGTAAGCAATTCTTCCAGTTTCTCAGATAACAGTGTTGTTACAATCTTTTCGAATAGCTTAGGTATAGCATTTATGATCGCAATTGGTCGGTAGTTTTTAATATCGTGGGTATCACCGTTTTTGTGTATTGGTATAATCAGACTTGATTTCCAAGACGCAGGAAACGTGCCGGTTGTTAGAGACTTGTTAAACAGTAAATATAGTGGTTTACACATACCAAATCTTGCATGTTTCAAGAAATAATTAGATATACCATCAAGGCCGGGGCCGGTTTTCAAATCTAGATTGGTAAGCGCTTCAAAAATGTTGAGTATCTCAATATTTAGATCTGATAATTCAATAAGTTTATCTAAATGAAAATTCGTAACGCAAGGCATATCACGCGTAAATACAGATTTAAAAAATTCAGAAAACATGGTAGCGATCGTATCCGAAGTTGAGGCAAACATTCCATCAAAAAACATTTCGTTAGGTAAACCCGATGCTTTATTCAGCGTGTTAACATATTTATAAAATTTTTTCGGATTACCACTCAGCGTAATTTCGTTTTCAAATCTATGTTTAGAAAGAAGTTCCTTTGAGTAAGATTTTATGTAGGATCGCAAAGAGGAAAATGTTTCATAGTCTGTACTTAAGCGCGTTCGCTGATATTTAATGTGTGCTCTTTTTTTCTCAAAAATCATCTGTTTTATATGGAAATCAAACCAGTATGGAAAATTGTCAGTTTTATAAAATTTTATAGGTACAAATGTGTCAATTAATTGCGATAAAGTTGAATACAAGTATTCTGTTGCAACGTTAATGTCGATATCATTAAAAATTTCTTCCCAAGGATACATTTGAAGTGCGAAATTAATAGAATGGTAGTCAGCGTTTTTAAAATCGTAGAAATAGGTAGTTGTAGAATTCAAGTTTACAGTTTGAGTTGGTATTATAAAAGATAAAGGTGGGTGGTATTTGTCAATAGGTAAATAATGACTACGTTCATAAAAAACAGATAGTTCAGATAATGAAGAAAAGATCAAATCAAGCGAATAGTTGTTAGCATTACGGATACAATTGAATTGTGATAAATTATAATAATTTGCAAAATCGCAAATAGTGTGGGTAGCTTGAATAGTTGAGTTTGAAATATAATCGCTATTACTGAAAGATAGACCGTCTTCAGACTGTTCCCAAATAATATGAGGCAGATTAAAATCACCTGCAATTATAATGTCTGCGTCTAAGTGTTGTTGGAGTTGGGAGTCCAATGTATTTACAATGTGTTGATAAGTTGACAAATCAGAAGCAGGTGGAACATAAATAACCCCGATAATCAGTTTCCTGTTGTCAATCTTACACTGAACCAAAAGAAGTTCATTGCTTAAGTTAGGTATTGATAATTGATGAGAAGCTAAGGGTTTGTTTATAGCAATTAAAACACCACCACCCCTACGGTCAGGGCGGTCTAATCTGTATACATCAAAATCAAAGAGACCTAACTCAGCATCAGGTATTGCACTATTTAACCAAGTCTCAGTAAAGATTACAATTTCATGATCGATGTTAATTGCAAAATGACGAAGCAGGTCAAGTTTAGTTCTCAGACCGCGAACATTTTGATAAAAAATGGATACATTGGGCTTGATAATTGAATGTAAGGAAGATACCCGTCTTATACGTTTTTTTTATTAATAATAGTTGGGACAGATTTGACGTATTTAATAGTTAAGTCCCGTTCTCCATTTGCAATGCGAGTATTAAGTTCAGCACGAAGTGACGACAGGTAATTTCTCTGGTCTGTGGTTAAGTCATTTTTACAAGTAAGGTTACGCGCCGAGAAGAATTGTCTACTTTTTAAAATATTAACAGAATCGTCATGAGATCTAAAATGACACTTCAGAGGTCGAGGTTTATCAGTTGTAATTCTGCCCAGACGTGTGGTATGAATGGCTGGGTGGCTGTTCGGGAGATTTTCGAGCAAAGAATTTACTTTCCTCAAATCCTCTTCACTACTCGCGTTCTCAGGAAAGTTCAGAATAATAACGTTTAATGAACGCAATCTGCGATCTTCTAGTTCATCGAATAGTGTCTGTCTCGATGACATCGATAATTCGGTGGATGATGAATCTTGTTCCAATTTAGATAATCTATCCGCAATTCCAGTGTAATCAGATAAATTATCATTCAATTCGGCTAATTGTTGCTCAAGTACATCACATCTAGATTCCGCAACCTTCTGGTTATCAGCGAGTTTAACAACGTCGTTTGTAAGAAGAGCAAGATCTTCGGATATTTTATCAACTTTAGCTGGTAACGAGTTTAAACGTTCAAGTTGCTCGTTGATGGAGTTCAGCTTGGCGTTGGTGGCTGAGTTGGACTGTTGTATGTCCGACAATTTTTCATCCATATTTGACATAAATTCAAATAACTTGTTTAGGTCACAAGTTTTCTGCATTTTTGCTGAACTAAGTGGAGAAGCAGATGCATTGACTGAGTACTTTTTAGCTGCGGATTCCAGGTTCTCATAACATGGTGGGCAACACTTGTATTTTCTATCATCATACTTGATATGCGACAAAACGACGCAATTAGGGTGAAAAATTCTCATACATTTATTGCATGATATAGGCGCAGTTACAGGCTTTTCACATGTCGCACATGTCAGAGAAATCAATTTCTTAGCTCTTGTATCCATGGTAAAACAGGCCTTATCCAGTGTCGATAAGGTAGAAATCAACGTTCACAGTGAGTGGTATACAGTGTTCACAGATTGCCGCCAATGCGAGAGAAGATATTTTAAAAGAAAAAATAGATAGACAATAAAAAGACAGATTACTAGAGGTAGATTGAGGCAGTGAAGACGGGCACCAGCAGTTCTGCTCAGAAGTCGCACCCGGGTATCGTCAAAGCGCTTGTAGAGTCAAGAAGTGGTAAAATAAGTACGCCGCTGTCACAGAGGTTAGGTTGTCAAGTCCCCACGAAAAAAAGCCAAGAATGCAAAAAATGCAGAAATTGCAACTCAGGTAGTTGATCGAGTGCAATCCTTGCACAACTATGGACAGACGGGAAAACTCAAACAAGAGGTATCAGCAATTGTTCACAAAAAATAGAGGTATCAAAAATTGACAAAGCAAAAGACGTCAGTTAATACTCACAGTTTTCTTTATAAAAAGGTTGTTGATTAATAAATAAATGAAACATCGAAACCTCAACCACCCTAGAATCACCAAAGAAACAATAGCCATCACGAACCACAACACAACTCAAAACTTAAAAAAGAAACTCCAAATAATGTTCGTAAATTTATATGAAAACATTGAATTCGAAAACATTATAATAAGTATAAAGCGCCGAAGACCTTAAGTCTAATTTGGGTAACAAAATTAATAATAAGTATTAGCAAAACAAACTAATCTCGAAAATAATAAGCTCGATAACACTAAATTAAAATAAGTTAATATTACAAGGTCGAATAAATAATGACCTTAAACTATATACATATATGCGAATAATTTCAATTTTGGCGAAAGACTTAAATTAAGCAGACTATGAATAAATTACTTTTTAGAAATGGGTGTCTGATTAAAAGAGAAACGACTTACATAAAGTAAAAAGAAATGTTTATTCACCAGATATAAAAACACATGTCACACATTACACATGGTATCTTCTGCCGCTTTTGTTCCCACAAGCAAGAAAAACGCTCCCGGCCTAATCTGTAACGAAGAAAAGAGTAAATACTCATACATATACTCATATATATATATATACTGATACTCATCTACATGTAGAAATGAATCTTACCTGAGCATAAACTGACGCTAAGGCATTACAAACGTCCTCATCCTGATCTACTGTCAGATGTGATGTTATTTGTAACCATAATTGTGTTAAAGACCTTAACACAGCCTCAAAACTTTCAATACTCATAACTGAAAAACCAAAAAGTAAACTAATAAA
Source organism: Phoenoteleia sp. ZL-2020 (assembly GCA_022817165.1). Classification (NCBI taxonomy): domain Eukaryota; kingdom Metazoa; phylum Arthropoda; class Insecta; order Hymenoptera; family Scelionidae; genus Phoenoteleia; species Phoenoteleia sp. ZL-2020. The sequence goes on along the minus strand of JABFPY010000086.1, from coordinate 8,763 downwards.
ATTAATCTTGATACAAACAGTAAAATAATGAACAAGACAACTTACCACAGCAATATATGACACTGTACACTGTAATGCGGTGGGCCCGGCCCTGGCGGAAAGGGCCCCGGGGCCACCGATTACGTGATGACGGCACTGGGTTCCGATCCTGGGCGCCAGGTTGTTTTGGACAGGAACGACCAAACCTGCATCTGTCGGGTCATCGGGTTTAGCGGGAAACGGGTTACGGGGAACGGGGGTCCTAAATCGGGCGAAAAGTCGGTCGGAAAATAATTAAAACGACACCAGTTCATCTTCTAATCACGTTTATTCAACTAACTCATTTCCTCATTCAAACAACAAGGCACTGACCTCGGCCGGTCGCAACAATCACCGCAAAAAACAAAATATAATCTCATTTGTAATTTAAATTGACCGCGGCCGGTCGCAACAATCGCTGCTTCGAAAACAAAACACAATTTCCTTTTTAAATTAAATTATTATTCTCATTTATTATTCTCACAACAACGGCGCACTTGACCTCGGTCGGTCACAACAATCATACATCGTCCGTCCTTCTCATTCATCCCACACCGCTCAGCGCCGGTCATCTCACTCGCGCAAGGCCACGCGGAATAAAAAATCTGTGGGGTCAATACCCTCGAGCGTGCGGGAGCGAGTGAGACCGACCGGACTGACGACCTCCCCGCGCCCGCCGACGCGACCGCCGACCAGTGCACGCGCACCTAGCCGGCCATTACCTCGAGACCCTCCTGCTTGGCCTGCGGCTCGTCTCCGGTTTCCTGCTTCCTTCCTTCCTTCTTTTTCGCCTTCCTTCCTTCGTGCCTCCTTCCTGCCTTCACTTCCTTCCGTCCTCACTATCTCAGCTTGCACCTTTCCTCGCTACTTCTCTTCCGTCCCCGTTCTCGTTCGCACACTCTACTCTACGACAACCTGACGCCAAACTCTCTACACACAATGACCCGCGCGCTGCTCGACGACCAGTCCCTCCGGTCACTGCCGCCCTCGCGCGGCGCGCGGTCGAACCGCCGTTCAAATCTTTGTCAATCGACAACCGAATAAGATGTGACGCCGAACACAGTGACGAACAGTATGTTCGTCACAAATTATATTCTTTATATAAGTGTAAAATTATATATGTGTTTATATTACATATTATTAATAGATATTAATTTTTAATTTGTTGACTTTTTCAATCAAACGTATTATTTTTTATTAATTAATACAAATAACAGTTATTTAAAAGTTTATTTTTTTAGTAATAATAAATTAAATTTATTAAATTGTTACCTATGTACAAAATTTAATTAATTAATATGAAATAACATAAATTAAAAAAAATCTATTTTCATTAATTAATAAGAAATTACGATAAGTTTGATTAAAAGTATTAACAAATTAAAAATTAATGTCTGTTAATAATATGCAATATATACTGTATATTTACATTAAAAATATAATTATGAATTTATATTAGTTTTATATATATAATATGTTTTTACAGACATTTTTTATATCTTTATAACAAATGTTATTAAACCAAAGGTTGACTAGAAAATAACTACTTTTGAGAAATACAAGTAAAACAATTCATTACCAAATAATACAGATTTTTTCAGGTAGGAAAGTATTTATTTAAAAATGAAATAGACAAGAATTCAAACTACCCGTTCTTTTTATTTTGCAGGTTTCAAGATGGTACTCATCTTATTAATTATATAATCACCAAATTAATTACAAACAAATAATATGGTTTTATGAATAAGAATAATTTCCTAAAAACTAGTGTAGAATTATTAAAATAATAAAAATTATAAATATAACAGTTAAATGAAAAATGAAATATATATTACTTGAACAAATATTAGATACATGCAATGTTTAGGGATTTATATATAATAGAATGCCATTTGAATGAAGAGAATTTATATAATATATAAAATAATTTATTTTGATAATATTTATTATTTATTATATTTTCATAATAGTAATTTGTGACTATGACCCTTTTGACAATAAATCATGAAATGTTTGTAAAATCTTATATTAAAATTTAACAGCTTAGATTTCATATAATATTTTAAACAATGTCTTTCATAAAATTTGGATTCAAATAATACAATTAATATTTAAACTTAATCTTCATGATCGTCTCAGTTGAGACAACTTATACTGTCATATTTTATACACATCACAAAATGAATTATGTTACAATTCTTTTTATTAATAAAAAAACGTATTATTTAAGATGTTTTGTTTAATTTATTATAAAATAAATATTTATTTAAATTTTAATTGCATATCATGATTATTAAAAAATATTATATATGTAATAATATAAACTTCAATATTTATTTTAGCAGTTATTAAATATTACTCTAATTGAATAATGTTTTCATAATCATATTTTTAATATAATTTTAATATTAATTTTTAACTTGTTAACTTATTTAATCAAACGTATTGTATTTTTTTATTAATTAATAAAAATAATATTTGTTTAAAATTTATATTATTTCATAATAATGAATTAAATTCGTTAAATTACTACCTATTTTACTTATTCTAATTTAAACTAAAGAATGAGACAACGTTTATTTTTCAGAATAACAGAGTCAACGAAAAACCTGCAACAAGTTTGGAGTTACAGCAAAAAATTCTGGAAGCATCTGTAAATGACAGGAAAAAAAAAAGAAGTGACAGGTTGGAAGATAAAATTCTGTTGGAACTGCAAAATATTCGCAAGGAGAGAGCACAGCAGTTCCAACAAGCGCACGAACAAAAGGAGCGGTTTTTGGAATTGTTTAAAAAACAAAACTAAAATTATTAGCTGTTAAGAACAAAAAGATTGTGCTTTAAATGAAGATGTTTTTTATTTTGAGAAATATTTTATAATTTATAATTAAAATAAGACTGCAATTCAATGTGATTCTTTAAGAAGAAGTTACTAAAGAAATAATAACTGATCTGCATAATATGTAATAATCGAAATGAGGCTGTTTAGTTTGATTACAAATGTGATATATGACTGTGATTAGTAGTGTTAATTAAAAGAAGTTAATATAAATTGTGATAAATGTAATTATTTTTTAGATTAATGTAATTATTCAAAACCCAAAGAGAATTAAATATATTTAGTATAGGGTATCGTTTGTATTTATTTGTTTGTATAGTCAAGAGAAATGTGGTAGATTGGTTGAACGATACGGACAGCCGATAACTGTAAATGCAATATCTTTTATTTATAATTCATTATTTCATATGTATTGCATAAATAAGTAATAACCAATTAATGTAATCATTTATTTATAAATTAAATATTTATTAAAATAATTACAAATTATTTTTAAACAATATTTTACTTAGCATATTATACTATATAATCTTATTTATTTTCATAATACTACACTATCTATTTTCGTACAAAAATTGTGCAATTTCATCTCGTTTTTGTCTTCCATTTTCTTGTCTATTTTCATTCCCGCCATCTTCTGCTTCTACGTTCATGATATCATTATCCCTTCGCTCATCACAATTTAATTCATCATTCAATAATTCGTTCATTTCTTCCTCATTCTCTATACATATATTATGTAGAATGCAACACGCTAAAATAATCAACGGAATTTTACTCGTGTCGTACATTAACAGATAATGTAAACGACGCCATCTACTTTTAAGCAAACCAAACGTTCTTTCGATGATGCACCTTGTTTTGGCATGCTGTACATTGTAGTAACGTTGTACATCGGTTAAATGCCCATTATCACGAAAAGGAGTCATTAAGTACTGCGACAACGGATAAGCGCTATCACCCAATATATGGGAATTATTTGGAAGATAATCGTTAAAGTGATGTTCGATTTCGTTCTTAATATCACTTAAGTTCCACACTCTAGCATCATGCATGCTTCCACAATAACCAATACAAACATCTATAAATCGCATTTCACTGTCACAAATTCCTTGCAACTTTACCGAATGAAATCCCTTTCTGTTAATGTAACTATTTGCATTTTCTGCAGGAGCATTGATAGGAATTTCACAACCATCAATACACCCTACTGCATTAGGAAATGGTGATGTTTCTTGAAATCCATTAACATTATTTCGCCATTTTATAAAGGTCTGGGCATTATGAACAAGTGCGAATGCTGTACGAAAGACACATTTCCATGCCGTTGATTTGCTTACTCCAAATCGGTCGGAAATTGATCTAAAAGATAACAATATATAATTAAATTTAATGCCCAATATTGATAAGGGATGTAATTATACAAAAGGGAAAGAAAAGGGAAAGAAGACTTCCTTTAGATTATATTTTATTATTTACTTTTTCAAGCTTATCATTATAATAAGTATTTTATTAGCAATTCTTACACATGAGCATTATTTTAGCTTGTTTGTAGCAATTTTAACATTTCAATATATATTATGATTCAAATGAAACAGTAGATTTGCATAATTTAAATTTTGTATAATTGCATAAAAAACTTATCCGTATCATAATATAGAAAATATGCTTTCTTAGGGGCATAAAATAATTAATGAATGTATTCTTAAGATGTTTTACTATAACACTAATAAATATTAATAAAATAAATATTACTCAAATATAAACATAAATTTATTTTATACATTTTAACACAGTATTGTATTATAAACAAGTAATTCCTAATTTGTTATACACTCGCCTTTAAAAATACCTTTTATTTATATTATATATATTTATTAAATTAATATTATTAAAGATTTGAAATACCTATAACATTCTTCATTACCAAGTGTCCATAAAGCAATCGCTAACTGTTTATCTGGGGCAATTGGAGGGATTGTTGCATCAGGACTAAACAATTCAAATCCCACTTGTTGCAGCAATATTTCAAATATTCCTTCAGATAATCGAAAATGGCATTTAAAGTCTATAAAAAATGAAAACAGTTTTAAAAATAAAATGGTATTTCATAAATATAAGAAAATATAAATCATCAAAATAATATATACGCTACGTGTATGTTTATAACATTAAATCAATTTAGAAAAAAATACAATTAAATCATATTCAGATGTTTGTTTATATTTTAATTCTACCAATTAAACACACATTATTCATAAAAAATAAATATATATTCAAATAATCCATATAATTCATAACGTATTTAATTTTGTACGTGTTTTGGGTTAATAAACTCCATCATTGCTTAAAATAAAAGAGATAACATTGAAAAACAAAATTACAGCTTATTTAATTAAAAGTGTTTTGTTACTAATTTTTTAAGTAAAATTGGATATTTTTGAATTACGTTTTTATGCCATTGATCTTACAGAAATCCAATCTTTAAAATTAAAAAATATGATTAAAATGTATATATACTGCAATATAATTTATATCGTCAGCATAACATATATCGGTTAATTTACCTCACTTTAATTAATATCGTATTAATTTGACACCTACAGGAAAGATTCATCGACAATGGCAGTATATAATATATATTATTAATTTTGTTTTTGTATTTGTTATTAACAACCTAGTTTTATTAAATCGGATATACTCTAACATTAAGATTCGTATTTTTTATATATTGTTGAAAAGTCTCGTTAAACTTTGAGAACGCTAAAGTAAAATATTTTCATTGTGAACACAAGACTGTTTAAAGCTTTGGTTACGAAAGTTGTCAAGTATCTATTTAAACTTTAACTTTCAATATTATTCGTATAAAAAAATATGTTTACATGTATACACTCTTAAGATATTAAATTAATTAATTAAATTATAAATAATTTTTAAAATTGTTATATATATTTTTAAATTAATAATCACAATTACTCCATAAGAAAATTTTGTTGGGGGTAAATGTGACAAAATAAAATAGGTTTTATTTGAATGAAGTGAAATAGTGATCTGCCTAAGTGAGACTACGAATTGAAGCTTTAACGAATGTTGGAGTGCTGTAGACCGCATAATTATTTTGATAAATTATATATTTATTTGAATTTAAAAATTAAATATAAATCCTCTTTAATTAAGTGTAATAGTAATATTTGATAAATTGATTTGAATGATATTTTTTCCGTGCAGTTTAATTTAATATTCGTGCAATTTCGTTATCTTACAGTCAGGTTATATTAGAAATAATAACAAATTTTCAATAAGTAATACTAATAACCTAATAATCAATATTATTACATTTAATATTCTTTTTAGAATTTTTTAAATTAATTATTTATTTTCTCAGAAGAACAAAATATAAATAAAGTACCAAATAAGAGAGGAAGAAAACCAAATAAAGCTTCGAAATTATTAATCGGTTGATATTGCAGTAATGCAGAAATTGTATTATGTGATATTACTTTTAACAGAAATTTTATGTTTAACTGTACTCTTGTCAAAATATTTCTATTAATATAAAAATAAATTATTTAAATGTTTCTCAATTGATTTCCATTATTTCCTTGTCAATTTAACTCATTAATATTTAATTAATGACTATTTAAAACAAAATTCCAATTTCCCCCTAGTCCTGTCACTTTTACCCTCTTTTATGGGGTAATCGTGATAAAAAATATCTTTTAATATTGACACTATTAATTAATTTAAAACGAATATTTTATTTTCAATACGTTTACGTTTAAAACAAAATTACTAGTATATTTTATTTTGAATATTCATTTTCACTTAACATTTTTAATAAAAATTAATAATAAAGTACAAAATTATTATAATTAACTTCAACTTTGCATTTTAGTGTCACAATTATCCACATTGACGGTATGGATTTTATTGTTTGTTATTTATATATATTACTTATTTTGTGTATACTATTTATTTTATTATAATAATACAATATAAACTTTATCAACCTGAATATATGTGAATAGAACACAAATATTATGATTATATAATTTAGAAAAATAAAATAAATTATTAAATAAAAAATTAAAAATAATTTAAGAAGTCAGATGTTGCAATCTCTATCAATGAATATCAAGATCAAGTCAGATTTTCCTCTATGGGAGGGTTCTATCTTTGTTATTAATTTGTTATTCAATGTGTTAGTTATTTAATAATTAAATAATCAATATAACATAAATTATCTGAAATATATAATTTATAATATATAAATGATAAACTATACAATATAAATGGAATAAATAATATATTAATTATATCATAATAATTATGTATAATTAATTTATATAATTTATATCTTTATTTTTTATTAAATAAGATATTAACAAATTTTTATAAATTATTTATTATAATAAAAAATTCATTACTGATTTATAATCAATAAAAAAGTAATATTTATAACATAAAATACATGAAGCAGAAATAAAATATAAAAACATTTCTATTTACTGGTATGAAAATTTTCCAAAAAATAGCTAATTAAATTATATTAAATAAGCTATTACTGTTAAATATAAAAATTGATTAATCCATATAAATTACCTGATGCAGAATAAGAAGGGACAACCTCTTCAAAATAATTTTGAATTTTTTCATGTTCCTGTTTATTAAAAAAAATAGGTAAAACTTGCTCTAATATCTCTTCGATATCATCATTATCATCTTCATCGAAGAAGAGGAACATTGCTCCTATAATATCCATTAGATCTGAAATAACGTTTATTATTTGATTTAATGTATTTAACAAATTTATCAACATAGTACCATAAAAATTAATATAAAAGTACTAAATTATTTATATACGTTTAATAAATTATACATCAACATTTGCTATTATTTACTTTGCTAGTTTTCTCTATAATGAAAACAAATTACAATTGTTTTCTCTCCCTTGCAATAACTAATTTATGTAACTACTTAATTTAAGGTTTACTTACTTCTTTGATTTTTCTTCAAATAATGCCAAATAAAGAAATGTCAAACAGAATTTCTTGGTATAATTTATAACAGCTATTATAACTAACTCCGAAACTTTATCTTAGTTTGACACTCTTAAATACAGTAAAGAAGAGACAAACTGAACTCTGTGACTTTTGGAACACAATAATTAAACTTTTCAGGTTGAGTGTCACTGCTACATATTCTGAGCCTCAGAGAAATCTATTAACTCTAGCGAAAACGCTCCTGATGATAAAATTGTCGGCGTGTGTTAAATTTTATAAATAAATTTCGATTTGATTTAAAAATGCTGTGAGTTTTATGCTTTAGAGGATGTACGATATCATCCCCCATACTTGCACATACGCACTTATACTAATAAATTAAATTAATTAAAAGACAGACTAGAACATAACAAAGGCAGTTCAACAGACATAATAAATTAATACAATAAGACTAACGATAATATAAATAAATAAATTAATTAACACTTAATACGAGAATAATAAATTAATAAATTATGTACAGTAATGGACAGAATAAATTAATAAACACCCATAATAAATGTCTAAACAATTTAAAAATCAATATTTACAAGAATTATTAAATAAATAAACTATGTACAATTAAAACTATCTAAAATGTTTAAAATGTTCAATTAGTCTTCTTTTAAAAATATTTACATTGCTCGCGCTTTTTAATTCCTCAGGGAGTTCGTTAAACAGTTTAAAACCTTTGTAAAAAATACTTTTTTGGGCTCCGAATGTTCGCTTACACGGCAGAGCAATATCCTTGCTCTGTCGTGTTAGTCTGCCCGTAATTTCACCAACATACCGTACACGATCACACATTTCCGGAGCAATGTCTTGATTTTTCATTTAAAATGAGAGAGAGAGAGAGAGAAAGAAATT
>JABFPY010000085.1:0-13107 GCA_022817165.1 Phoenoteleia sp. ZL-2020 | reverse complement strand
TACCCTTCTCGTTCGAGGACCTAAAAGCCAGCAAAAAGATTCACTTAGAAAATTGTGTTTTATTATATTCATTTATTTTTTGTAATGCTATATATCATTTATTTCAAATATTGACAGAATTTACACGTTGCCATAACCATTCAAGTCAAAAATATATATGTTGCAAATATAGCTCATATATGTAGTATATATGCGGCATATATAAAAATAGTACATTACTTCCGAGGGCGCCACCGGCGCCTGAGGCTTGTATATTGTTTTTCGCATCGTGGGAAGCGGAAAAAAGTGAAAGTACAGGGCGGGAAAGTGTACTTTTCTGCCCTGTAGTTCCACTTTTGTTCGCACCCGAGGTGCGACAAAAATTATTTGTAGAGTTCAATGCAAAAGCAAAAATTAAATTAGTTAAATTGTATTAGATATTTTCATATATATATATAAAACACTTATGTATTTATTTAGTTATAATTTGTGGGGAAATTTAAAATAAACTGTATTTATTGAATTGTATTTATTTTATAATTGTATGACAAATTCGGCAAATGTTTCTACATATCTTATAAAGTTTAAATACATTTCAATATAGGATATATATTTTTTATAATTTTTTATTTTTACACATTAAATTTTTAAAGAGGTTAAGGGGACTCTCCAATGAAATGGCTAAAATCCATAAATAACGATAAATCGACACGATTTTTAGTTTGAAATATAGTATATTATATTCTTAAATAGAAAAAAAAAATTTTTTTTAATTAAAAAAAACAGTGGACATTGCTCTACAAATCTGTAGAACAGATTTTTTATATTACTTTTTGTTACAAATTATGTGATTTTAGATTTTTAACATCGAGAAATGAAGAAAAAGTAGGTAATTTCTTTGTTTAAACTAATGTAACTTAAAAAAAAGATTATCAAAAATCTGTTCTACAGATTTGTAGAGCAATGTTAGACGAACATTTTGACATAAGTGAGATGAAAATCCATTACGATTTTGTCACATTTTAATATTTTGAAGTTGAGAAATCATGAAAATTAAAGTTTCGAAATATTTGGATTTAAAATTTTTTACAGTTCGAATTAGTTCAATTCTTTCTCTCGGTTGTTTGGTGAAAGTGTTGGGGTGAAACCACTTCAGAGTAAAAAATTGAGGGTCCTGGAAGGGAATTCTAAGGACAATTCATCTAGATTCAAGTGGGGATCTCTAGCTGACTGTTTGCGATTAAAACATATTTATTTAACCGGAAGAAATTAAAAGCAATGGAACAAACGATTGTTATTAACTTGTAACAGAACCAGATTCGAAAGAAACCAGAAATTTGAAATAAGAACTAAAGAAATGTAAATTTAACAACATATAGTTTATTAAAAGTAAACAACCTAACGTGATGCAAATGTAAGAACAAAGGATGACTTGACCGAAGAATGCTTAGGCACAAGTCAAGAAAATGAAGGAAAAGAAACGTATTCTTCTCTTTAAAAGGATTAGATATACTTTAATATTCTAAAGTGGATAGTAATGATAAAGAACGCAGATCACGTGAGCATAAAGTTCCTTATTTGGCCGAGTGCCGCTGCAAATGAATTCAAATGTATTAATACCTTAATGTATCCATTAAGGCAACAAATATCCTCAACCATTCCACTTAGAGAATCCTCAAAGTAGCATAATAGTGTAATAATAAAATCCTATTATTACCATTCATCACTGGATTGTAATCCCAATCCTCATTCATTCATTAACTCTGATAATACTTATCCTTATCCTAAATGCTTGACCTGCTCCGCGTGATAATCAATGTCCCGTACGGTTTTATAAGCAAGCTTCACTTTAGACCAGCCCTGTGCAACGAATCCATTTTACAATGTTTTCTCATGTTTTGTTAAAATCTTATTCCGCTGAAGGCGCTGCAGGTAGTTTGTACCGGTTGATCTGACACGTGCGGTGTCATGGCGACCACAACATAAAATAACGCGCCGTATTTAGTATGATATTTAGTGTTGTAACGCGAATGAAGTTTGATTAGTGTGATAAGTTGTTATAATGCCAAAGTGTTGTGTGAACAATTGTAAGTCGGGTTACGGAAAGAATCTCGAAAAAAAACATTATTTTCAACAGTTGAAAAATGAAAATATAAAAAAACAATGGGAACAAGCTATCGGTAGAAAATTAGGAAAATATAATTACGTTTGTGAAAATCATTTTTCTCCCGATGAAATCTTAACAGAACGGCATATTCTCGACAAAGATGGAAACATTCTTGGTATAGTAAGTAAAATTTATAAATTTATTTTTCTAATTAAGAGCAAATAATTTGCGACAGATGTTTTATTTAGTTCACTTTTGCGAATTTATGCATTTGTTAATTAATTAAGATTGCATAAATATTTGTTTATTTGATTGTATACTTTATTTTGCTATAAATTGTATACAATATTAGTGTTGTATTTATATAAATAATAATTGCTACGATAATTAATAAAATGTAATTAATGAGCACACCAATTTTTATTGTAATTACAAACAATTCATTGTTTAAAAAAGCTTAAAGTGCTATATAAAACGAATAATATTTTTCTATGAAAATTGGAAAAAAATATATTTATAAAAAACCGAATGTACAATTTCAATACAGAATTAAAAAACTGAAAATAACATATACACAATTTATATAATAGTTTTCTGATTGAAAAAGTTATATTTCAATTTTAAACTCATATCGTTATTGAGCAGTGTTTTGAAATTTATTGAATGTTTTGAAAATTAAATACATTGAACTTTAATCGATTTAAAATTAAGCTTTTCATATATTATTGAAGCATATTAAGTTTGAATAATAACAAAAGTTTAAGGACTGTGTTATGTTACTGATATTATGGAACAAGAATATTTATCAATATTTAATAAATTTAAGGTAAATGTAACCTTACCGGACATACATGGATAGATTTATTTCACTAACGTTTTTTCATTTTTTTCAATTTTTTTTAGTCACCATACAAAGTTGAAATCTGATGTCATTCCATCAAAGCTTTTACCTTGCCAAATACAAGCACAAAATAATTCATGCCATACGAGTACAAGTTCTGCTGTTTATGAGATTAGTGTTGAAGAAATCGGAGCATCAAGTACTACAAATCAGGGCTCATTCAATAACAGCTATACAGTTTTCAATTTCGAAAAATTATTGGCGACTTTTGATTTGGAAATACCGACATCTTGGTTACGGCATACAACTGAAAATGAAACTGGACAACAGGCACATTACTTTAGTTTCACCATGACCGAAATTGTTAATGAAACAAAGAGAACTATTCCGATGATTGAATTTATTATTAAACATAACATGCAATTCTGCATCAATGTTGTTGGAGAAAAACTTAATTTAGAAAGTTTTGGGTTTACAGAAAATGCGATATATGACATAAACTACCTGCAGAACATACTCAATTTTCTAAGTTCGTCAAAAATTTGTTCTGGATTTGAGTCAAGTGATGGGCAGAGTACTTCCGTATCACACCGAGATATTTGTGAGAATTTGAGACATAATAAATGTGATTTATTATTAAACGGCAGAAGTACTTGTGAAAAATGTTACAGTGTAAAAAGAAGTGTTGAATTGAAAAGAAAACGACAAGACGAGAACGATGGTGTGAATAAGAGGATTAGATTGAATACAAAATTGTCGTCGGAAGACCAAGAACAAATAAATGCAATGAAGAAACAATTGCAGTGTGCAAAACAGAGCAACCAAAGATTGAAAATTCAAGTAACTGACATGAAACATCAGCTGTACGAGGCTAATAAGCAAATTTCGCAACAAGATATGAAAACAGTTGAACGTCTAATGGTTGAACTTAATGTAGAGAACCATCAACGAGAAGTCATACGTCAAATTTTGTCAAATGCTAAAAATGGAAATAGTAAACACAATCGGTATTCTGAAAGTTGGTTGCTCCTGACTATTTTAATGCACATGCGTTCACCAAAAGGATACCGATTTATTCGAGAAAATAAAATTTTGCCATTACCATGTGTCAGAACAATACGACGGTATGATTATTTTATTGTATATATCAATATTTTTTAACGTTGATAAATAATTGCGATAGTTTTCAATTTTATACTTATCAATGTAGTTTAACAATTGGCGATGTATCTCATATAGATCTCATCAAATAACAAACAAATTTTTAATAATATTGTATCATTCTTAATAATAATGATGTATTGCATTATATGTCTTATTTAATTGCAAAATTGTAAAGTAAATTTCATTTAACAATGCTAATAGCATTGTGTAGTACCTTCTGGAAAGCCATTTCTTGTTTTCTGTAGTGAATTATGTTCAAAAAATTTTTCAAACAAGAATTTGCATTAAAAAAATTTATACTTTTAAATGTGTATTACAAAAAAAATACATTTTCGAAGAAACATTTGTAGTAATAATTGTAAATGTTTACTTTTTATTTCAGATATATATCGGTTATTAATTTTAATTGTGGATTTGATGCTAATTTTTTTGAAATTTTAAAAACCTCGCTGAATAATAAAACAGATTTGCAAAAACATGGAGTTTTACTCATTGACGAAATTAGCGTTCGGAAAAATATTAATGTAAAGACACAATCTTTGACGTACACCGGATTGATTGATTTCGGCGATGGCTTTGAAAATATGTCATCTAAATCAAATGTAGATAATCAAGCGGATCATGGCTTAGTTATATTGTTCCAATCTTTATTCGATAATTTCGCCCAACCGATAGCTGTATTCGCAGCAAAAGGACCTGTATCTGGAACTGTTATATCCCAGTTGCTCATAAAAGGTATTATGTTTGCATAGAAATGTTTATAAATAGTAATTAGCAAATACAAGTATATCACAGTATTATAATTTTCTTTTGCACTTTAAGTAACCCTTCATTCGTAGATAATCAATTAAAATAATAATTATTAAGTATATATATATACTAGGGTGGGTTGAAAAAAGGTCATTTTCCAATTTTTATGGTGGCTAGTGAAAATATGCTATTTTTTTAATTTAAAGTATATTTTGTCACAAATTTATCATATGATTTACAGTAGCGCAAAAAGGTCAAAAATGGCCATTTTTGCTATATTTTAGATTTTTGCTAATAACTAGCGAATTTCACTTTCCTATTCACTCAAAATTCATCTCAATTTTGCCATACAGAGTTGTTTTGAACAGCTAAACATTTGCCGAGTAATTTCAGAGATTATTGTCTTATTGCCAATAGTTGGAAATTGGCCATTTTTAAAGAAATTTAACATTTTCGTTAATAACTAATCAATTTCTCCGCATAATATTCATTCAAAATCCAACTAAATGTTACCATACAGAGTTGTTTTGAATAACTCATAATTTCGAATGGAATTTTGGAGAACATTTTCTTTTTACCCGTTGATGGAATATAGTCATTTCTAATTAAATTTATTGCTTATTAGCAAAAATGATAAATTATAAATTATACAATTAAAAAAATATAAATTATACAGACATGTTTTCCGCATATTATTTATTAAAAATCCAACTAAATGTCACCATACACCCTAAGAGAACACATACACTAAAATAACATTATATTAATATTAACGAATATGTTAAATTAACGTTAATATAATATTAAAAATTTATTAAAGTAATATTAATTTAACTATTATTTGTCTCTTAAAAAAACATTAAAATAACATTGATACTAAAGATTAAAATAATATTATTTCAATATTGAAATAATGTTTAAAAAATATTGATATAAGGTGAAATTCGTTAGTTATTAGCAAAAACTTATAATATAGCGAAAAATGGCCAGTTTTAACCCCTTTGAGCTACCGTAATTCGTATGATAAATATACATTTATAACGCAATATAATTTAAAACATAAAACACTAGCATATTTTTACTAGCCAAATTAAAATAATACGTTTATTCTTAAAGGGTTACTTATTGTGAAATTTAATTATATCATTAATTTTCTTGTTTCTTAAATCCTCTTTAATATAATATAGTTATTTTTTAGTGCATACTTTCTGTTACTTCAATGTAGATATTTGATAGATTGTATGCACTACTACTATTCTATGTAGAATCTACTTTCTTCCTATTTTAACCAATGGATACTTCAACGTTTAATGTATGCTTCTACCTTCTTGCTTCTTGTCTTTCTATTTATTTAATTAGAATAACTTACCAAAATTTATTTAAAGTTTAATAACGAATTAATATTGTTAACAATTATAAACACCAATATTTTTTTTTACCATTTGAAGGTATTGTTTTGCTGGAAAGAATAGGTGCTAAAGTGCATGCAGTAATTAGCGATGGTTCATCCAATAATCGAAAGTTCTGGTCAATCTGTGGAGTTAATGGTCAATTTGGGCAAGCAAAGTGCTTCATAGAACACCCTTGCGACGAAGATCGCAAAATATTTGTCTTTTCTGATGTTCCGCATCTGATAAAAACGATCCGAAATCGGCTTCATGATAAGCTTGTTTTGAAGGTATACGATAACAACTAAGATCTTAATAGATTATACGGAATACGAAACTGTCTGTGTTTATTTGTCCCGTCACGCTTTTAAATCGTCAACAATTTTGAATTAATACATATTCGATCAGGTATACAACTTTTTCATGTGTACTATACAGACATTCCACTTTTTAAACCGGAGATTTTACGGAAAATCATTACAGTAATGTCCGCGATTCTCCGGGGATTCAACCTCTCCAAGTTCTGTTTGAGTTATAAAATTAATTGGTACAGATAACAGGTTTCTTAAAGTTATTAACTCTTTGAAATCAATTAATGAAATAAAGTATTTGTACAAAGGATTGTTTAAAGTAGTTTTGGCTTTTTTTAAAATAAAGGACAAATTCACCCGGATTGTACTCCAAAGGTTAACACCGCAGTGTAAACCATTTCCGAATATTAATATATTTTCATTATAAATATATCTTTAAACTTGTAAGATATGGTAATTGATATTTTACATATTATTCATGTATGCTGAAATGATATTGATAACATAATTGATAATTCTAGATGAAATCTAACGTTGATGGGATAAAATGGAAACATCTGCAGGTTTTATATGACGAAGAAACAAAATCTTTTGATAAAATTCGGCTTTGTCCAAAGTTGACTGCTAATCACCTCTATCTCAACAGCTCGTCTAAAATGAGAGTTCGATTGGCTACACAGGTATAAAATTAAATGTCGCTGCAAGTTTTGTTACATAACTTTAGGCGATCCCTGTAATTTTTTGAAATATTTACATAAATAAAATGAATTTTAAAAAACAAAATTTTTTTTATCACTTTGAAAACAAGTGACATACTTTTTTCATATTTTAATACAAATATAAATTTTTTCAGTTTAAAAGATTATCCCAATGTAACAAAAATCGCCTGATTCATTTTCACATTCAAAATCAACGATTTATATTATAAGATACTATACTGAGAAAACTGAATGGTACCGGGTACCAATTAAATGGTAAGATTTTACGATTTGAAGTGGCACCCGATACCACTTAAGTGCCAAAATTTTACTGCTTCAAATGGTACAACGTCAGATTCTTACCACTTAAATGGTAAAAATTGGTATTTTTACTTTTAAGTAGTACAACTTATGTCCGTACCACCTAAGTGGTGCAATTTAGTTTTCTCCGTGTATAGTTTCGTAAAAACATATTGCATTTCATCTTCATTTATCTTATTTATGATTTTTTATTTTATTAGATATTCAGTAAAACCGTTGCATCTGCATTGCGTTTTTACAAAACATATGTTCCTGACTTGTGCGATTCCGAGGAGACAGCAAATTTTTGTGAATGGGTTAATGATGTGTTTGACGTTTTAAATTTGGACACAAAATCTGATGGCCTTTCAGAAGATAGTCCTTATTTCAAAGTAAAAATTTTACTGCAGATTTGAAAATAATATTATACTTCAATTTAATTTAAATTTCAATTATTAAAAAATATTAAATTTCAATTCAATATTTAATTAAAATTGAATAAAGTTTACAATATACAATCAACCAAAACAGTATGCATGCAAAATGCTTATAAATTAGATTAGTTGATATCATAAATGTATCATTTCTATTAGAAGACGAAACATGTTTAATTAAGCATTACTTCACATTATAAGTAATTATTTTAATTGCGTATTTTTTTATAGATTTTGCAAGATGCATTAATTATGTTAGATAAATGGGAGAAGGATGTTCAAGACAAAAATATTCCAAAGGACATGTTTCTGACACCACAAACAGCCGAAGGACTTCGAATGACTTTAATGTCCACAATGGAAATCACGAAATATTTGAAGTCAAAGTATAACATAGACAAAGTGTACACTATTAAACTAAATCAAGACGCACTAGAGGTTTGGCATCATTTAAATATGAAAAGTAATTAAAACATTATTAGGAAATAATGCAATTTCTTGAGAATTGATATTTAATTATAAAATAGCTGAATAAGTTAATGTCATCCCTAGCAGAAAATAAACATGTCATAAACATTTCTGGAACAAAACAAAAATGTTTTTTGAACGCGAAAATAAGAAGTTATACGCCTGCATATTGATAATGTTTTCAAAGATTTAATAAAAGTTCATACGAGCGTTCTTTTAACGTTTTACAAATGTTTATTAAATATGCAAATTGCGGACATTCATATCTTAGAAATAAGTTTATAAAATGTTACGAACGTCGTATTTAACGAATAATAGACGTTGAAACAAAATGTATGAAACAAAATGTATGAAATTGAAAATCATTTATATTTAGTTATTTTCTGTAATAAGATACTTTTTGAGGGATGTATTATTTCTTAAAAATGCAATAGTTATGTTAATCATCATTTCCATACAAATTTATGCACTGATTTTATATGAAAAATTCTGCATACAATTCTGTACAGGAATTAAATAATACAACCAGTTTTTGTTATAAAAAATATAAGTGCGGCACCTAAAATAATTAATATTAAGTTATATTTTATTTAATGAGATAAAAAAGGTTCCAGGATTTCGCATTTTAGCTGTATGCAAAATTAAGAAACAGAACTCTGAAGAGAACTCTGAATTCTATTCTTATTTTTGCTAATTAATCCAATTTTCAGAGTATAGCAATTTGAAGATTGGAATTATAATCAATTTTTGCAAAAGAATCTTTAATCCGTTTTTAGTAAGTTAAAGAAAATGATGTACAACATATACTATAATTTATTAGATTCTTGTATACATAAGTACCTCTTTAATATCATAATATTGTTCATTAACATAGTTATATTATCGTCTCTATATTTGATAAGCTAAACATATTTTTTAAGAAATTTTGCATGACGTAGATAATAAATAAATAAAATATGATGGTATTTATTATCAATTGCATTTAATTTAGTGTTTTTTATAGGACTTATATGTATATTCGTAAGACTTATAGGACTTTAATTATAAGACTTGAATTTAAATAAAAGTAATTTTAATTGCTTACTTTTATTTAAATCAGAGAACCATCAAACTGCAAATGGATAAAAAGATACTTAATCCTATTCAGATCCTGCCAAATAATTTCAAATTGAAATTCATAATTTTTATCTCAATTTTGTTAGTATAAATTTTACTTTAATTTGCAATATCAAATAATTAGTTAATCTTCATTATTTATAAAATATGATAAATTAGACGCAGTTTTAATTTTAAAACTACATTAAGCTTAGTTTTAAAACTATTTAAAATTAGTGTGGCGATTTGATAAGTAACGTAAATACAATATTTAAATGAAATTTCTTAATTTACAATTTTAATATTGCTTGCTAGAACATTTTAGATTTTTCATTATACATTTTGTAATGATTGTATTATTTTTGTTTTTAACAGCGATTCTTTGGTACAATTCGTTTAGCAGCAGGTTCCAATGACCACCCTTCGACTCCCACTTTCCTCCAAGTGTATAAGCTGTTATCAATTTACAGTATTATCAAGCCCCCCATTGCAGGAAACTGTACTGTCTCTAAAGAAGATAAACAAGAACCACTTATTTCGTTGACGTATTTGAAAACTGTCTTCTCAAAAGCTTCAAACGAAGATTGTATTCAATTAATCAAACAAAAATTGGATAATTCTATACATAACGCAAATTAGGAATTTGAGCATGTAGTGGAGCATGATTATTCTGCACCAGAAGTAACTGATTGCGCTATGTACTACATGACTTCTTGTCTGATTGACCGAATTTTGAAAAGTACAAAATGTGAATCCTGTATTAATGCTCTGACACAGCATACTTGGTACACTCGTGAGGAGATTGTTTTGAATGTTAATACACGATTAGTTCACCCGAATAAGAATTTCTATCGTCTTATCAGGTATTTGGAAAGCGTTTTCCAAAAACATTGCAAATCATCCAGTGTTTTAGATAGCGTGTTGGATGAAATTGTAGAGAGCAATGTTTTGGAATTTCCATGTGAAAAAGATAAGCAAGAAATCGTCCCATTTATAATCTTTCATTACGTACATATGAGAATGCAACAATATTGTCGTTATGTTAAATCAGAACAAGTTAAACAAAGTCAAAAACAAAAGAAAGTTGCCAAATTTTATAGCATTTAAATAGGTTGTTCAGTGCAGCTTGTTGGAAAATAATTACAGAAATTATTTAAGTGCCTTCTAATAAATAACTTCTGCATGTTTTGTAATTGACTATCGAAACATTAGAAAACTGTTCTTGACTTCGATAATTATAGAGATTTATCGAATTATTAACATTGAAAATACTAATTATATTTCTGACATGTAAATAATAATTCTTTCTGTAAATATGAGTTCATAATACTTATATTACTCAAGTTTTGTGATTTATCTGTGATATTTCAATATTGTTGATTAATAGTTAAATTTAAAATATGTTATTGCGTCGATCAATATAAAAAATGTATTATTTTAAAAAAATATTTGTAATTATTTATTAACCAATATAAAGTATTGTATGTAATAACATCCCAATGCACCTTATATGCGAATATTGAGTCGTTTCTTCGTGAGATTAATAAGCAATAAATGTAAAAATATTTTATAAACAATTTCATTATTTTACCCTATGCCAACAAAGCAATAAATTCATATACAAGTTCTGTTATAATTAATGTTCATGATGTAAAATGAATAATTTGTACAAACAATTATATAATTGATTTTTATTTTCTCACTTAATGATGAATTTATAAGAAGAACTCACTGTGTGAGTATTTTTATTTATGAACGGTATGAATAAATTTGTTCATTAGAATGGGGTATGAACAATTATTATTAATCTAAGCATACAATAGTAATATTAAGTATGACTATTATTTTATATAAATAACAATGAAAAAAAAATTGTTTAAAGAGTTTTTTGAATTTGCGATTCAGATTGAACTATAATTCTTCATCATATTTTTGTAACGTATTATTAATTTATTAATTAAAATAAATTATTACAATATGTAAGATATTGATTATTAATTATTTTATCACATAATTAGAACAATATGTGATAAAATAATTAATATTTTTTAATAACATTTTTGTGTAACTAATTACATACACAGACATTTAAATGTATTAATTTAATTATTTCGGACATTTATTTTGTTACATTTTTAAATACATTAATAAAACAAACGTTTTGACAATAAATGCAATTTATTTATCAGCTTTATTAATTATAAATCATAAAATGAATTTATACGGATTTAATCAAATAAATAATTTAATTATCATTAAAAACTTATGATTTGAAAATGTATTTATTAATGAAATAATGATATAAACTGAAATATATAATATATAAATATAAATTAGTTTAAATGGAATAAAGGTTATAATTTTTATACAAACTGTCAAAAAGCTATTAATTACATACTTTGCCGCTAGAAGCGCTAGTAGTCATTTGTACTTTGTTATGTGAAATGGGATTTTAAGAAATACTACTTCGACTCACGTAGCACAGGGCTGGTCAGTTTCATATTACGTCTGCTGACTCGCGCGCGGGCTCGTTGTGAGTCCAGAAAGATGAATGACAGCTGTACAGAGTTTCTATACAGGATTTGAAATAAAATGAAAAAATTATTTATTTTTAAATTTTATTTTGAAAAATATTTTATTTCTGACTTTTTAATATAATCCTATATATATAAATATAATAATCCATTATGAATTAAATTATATTTATTTATATAATTAAATAATATAATTTTTTTTAATTTTAATAAACAGTTTGTAAACAATTAAAAAATAAAATTGTATGTAATAATTTTAATATTTATATAAATATATGGAAACATTGTTTACGATTTGCATCTTGTCGATATATAAAACGTTTCACTTTTTTTTATGCCTAAACATGGAAAAATCGCGAAAAGATTATTGAAATTTATCAATTTCATTTCGTTTATTTTATAGACTATGCACGCATGGCAGTGTTCATCAAAATTAGCTTTTCCAAAATTTGTAAATGAATAAAATTTTGTCTTTAATTTAAAAAATTTCCAAAATTTGTCCAAATTGTTTTCGCTATTCTCTAAGGAAGTAACGATAATCATTCCTGTTTTGTACAAAGTTCCGTTACTTTCTACTTAATTGTAACATGAAGTTTCACCTGTTTCATTATGTATTTGCAGTATAATTTGATTCATAATATTCAATCATGAATGTTGTTCTGTGTTTAGATGTTCGAGAAGGAACTTTGAAGTTCGACTGATTCAATAAATTAGGACAGTCAATAAAGCCATTTACTACTTTGTAAATAAAGTTTAAATAAATTGATTCACTAGATGATTTCAAAGATGGAATTTGTAGAGTTGAAGAAATATTTTTATAATTATGATCGATAAAAGGATCAGGAAGATTCAATCTAGAAGAAATTATTCTGAAAAATTTATGTTGGACTGTTTCAATTCTTTGAATATTGATATTAGTATATGGAGACCAAATGATTGATCCATATAATACAAATGGTTTAACCAGCGTTAAGTATAACGTTTTTAAAGTTGAAGGATTATAAATATTTTTTGACATTCTTTTAATAAATCCTAGTG
>JABFPY010000084.1:0-13190 GCA_022817165.1 Phoenoteleia sp. ZL-2020 | reverse complement strand
TTTTTTTTAATAACAAATTGAATGGAAAATTATTATTATGAAAGTGCGTAAAACATATTTCGCTGCCATCTTGCGGAAAATTTAGAAAAAGAACGATTTTAATACTAATGTTTTATAGGAAAGCGCTGCCATCTCGCGGAGACTTTGGGAAAAGTACGTTTTAATGTTTGTATGAAGTGTGAAGAAAAGTAAAAAATTTGACAGTTTGTGTTCGCGATAAATTAAAAAACATAGTTTGACGTATTAATACAGTAGCCAACATTACAAGTGGGTAGTAAATAAGATAAAAATAATAACTGAGTTTAAAAAATATATATTTACTGCATTTTTGTCTAATAAAAGCATAATAATTATATGTTTTAAGGTTAGATTCTGATTGTTACTGTTATAAGTGTTCGGTGCTGCTACTCCTGCCGTCGTCATTCTACCGAACGACTTGATATACGATTCTATGAATTTTCAATACCTACACAGTCATCATAAAATATATTTGGAACATTTATTTCCGTTTTTTTCCTTCAATGCACAAAATGTTAAATTTCCTCGCGTACAGGATCAGGTTAACGGAGTAGATTGTGGAGTTCATGCAATTGCATTTGCTGTTTCAATATATTTTAATATACCTCCTGATAAAATTGAATATAATATATCATTAATGCGATCACACTTATATCATATTTTGTTATCGAATACATTAGAACATTTTCCATACACGAATCACTTAACTGTCTCAAATACAGGAACAATTTGTGATCCAACTGAATCAAATTGTAGATTACGGAAACGAAAAAATGAAGATATGCATGTTTCTGAGATTCATTTAGTCAAACGAATTAAAGAAAGTGATAGTACTGAAGAAAATATTATTTTGAGTTCTAGAACAAATACTACTGATAGTTTAAATAAATCTCAGAATTTATTATTTTATAAAACTGAAAAATTTAAACAAAAAGAACGCGATCGATTACGAGAGTATTATGAAAATAATAGAAAAAATGAAATTTTTCAAAGTAGAAAAAATAAAAAGAATAAGAAAAGATTGGAAAAATTAATTGAAAATAGTAAAGATCGATTTAGTGATAATATAAAATTACGTAAATCGAAGGAACAATATATTCAAAACATAACAAATGTACTCGAAAACAAATCAGCAGAAGAAAATCGTTTAGAAGCTGAATATTTAATAAAATGGTGTTTGAATACAAGACAAAATTATATTAATGATTTGAGGAGAGTTTTGAAATTACTCAAAACAAAATCGGAAGTATCCTTATCACGAGTTCAACAAATTTCGAACGATATATTCAGTAATGAAGGTATTAATGCTATATGTGGTCAATCAATGCATTCTTCAACTTCCGAATCATATTTTTATGAAACAACTTATAATCATCTAAAATGTCCTTATCCAATAATAATGAACTTTGAAGGGAAAACTATAAATATACTTCCTTTGGTAGAAGATAAATCAAAATTAAAATGGCGATGCTCTTTCTTGTGTAAAATTCCTAATAATAATATATTACAAGATTTAATTCAAATTTATAATGATATTGTGGTTTGCACATTATCAAAAGCGTACAAATATTTTGATAAGTTTTCATTATGTACTAATAAATTGAATCTATCAAAGCTTGGACATCCTCCAGATTGTTATACAAATTATGATTCATGTTCTTCTAGAATGTTATGCATACAAATACTAGCTCCTCATTTCCCTGAAATTAGATACATTCAAAGATTAGTTTATAAATTTATGAAAACTAAAGAAAGTATAAAATATATCGATTCTTCTTTAGATGCGGTTAATATTGATGCCCTTGGACAAATAGTTGTAAATGCAAAAAAGAACGTAGTAATATTGCAAGAAGACAATATAGATAAGGTTGATTTGTTACTAAGTGAAGATGAAATTATTTTTTCAAAGTATAATCGGGCGTTCAAAGCACTAAAGAAAAAAACAATGGATACTCCAATTTTTCCTTGTTTATCATGTGAAAGATTATGTTTCAAACGTGATGTTACTGCATTCAAAATATGTGATACTAATGAATTTGATAGTCTACAAATTTGGTATCAATTAATGGATTACTATAAATCTTCAATTGGTGAAATATTATATATCTGCCATTTTTGTAAGAAGAAAATACAGAAAAATATAATGCCATCTACATGTATTTTGAAAAACTTGGAAGTTCAGAATATTCCTAATGAAATTTTAAAATTAAATGAGTACGAAAAGATTTTGATCCAGAGAGCGAAAGCATTTCAAACTATTCAAAGGATGGGTACAGTCTCTAAGAAGAATATGCCACATAGTCACATGGTATCAAAAGTAAAAGGTAGAACATTTCATCTTCCATTGCCGCTGCAAGAAACCCTCAAAAAAATATGTCAACCTACCGCACCAATTAACTCGAATCATGAGTTTTATATATTAGTACGCGGCATTCCAACGAAATCGAAAGTAGTTTGGGAAAATTTGGTAGATATAAAAAATATATACAATGCTTTATCATGGTTAAAACAGCATAATTATTTATATTCTGAAATAGAATTACCTAAAACTTGTAACGAATTATTAAGTTCAGCTTTGCCTGAGGTTGAGTACCAAGAAGTAGATGAAAATGTTAATGAAAATGTAATAAACAAAATAGATGAAAATAAATACGCAGACAATATTAATAACAATAGAACTAATATAAAGAAAGATTTAAGTGAAAGACGTGAAGCACTTTTAACATTAATGTCTGAATCGGATTCTTATTATGAACAATTCACTATTTACCCTATGCATGAAAAGAAAAAATATGATTCGTCTATAGCATTATATCAAATGGTAAAAGTTCATGACATAGCTTTAGACAATCGCATCAAAGATTTAGATTTGAAATGTTTTCCCGATTTATATCCTTACGGAAGAAATGGTCAAAATGAAGATAGACAAACGCGTATAACTGATTTTAACTACATTAAATGCAGATTGTTGTCTAAACATTCACAATTTCGAACGAATATTCAATATTTATTTTATTTATTAAATGATCATAATCGACGACAATTAAGTGCAGGCATTTTTTCTAAATTGAACATTATTAACCCTCGTGAAAAATATACTGCTGGAACATACTTAGCAAAATTATCTAATCAAGAACTCGAATCTAACTTAACCACTATATTTTCAAAATTAAGAAATACTGAACAATATTGGAAGAAACCGAAAAATGATTTATTGTGCATGCTTCGTTATTATGGATCTCCCACGTGGTTTTTGACTCTCAGCCCAAGCGAATATGAATGGGATGATCTACTGGATTATCTACGGAAAGTAAATGGTTCAATGGCTAAAAAGAAGACGCTTAATGAGCTAATTGCTTTGGATCCTGTGTCAACATCAAGGTTTATTGACAATGTTTTTCGAGGTATGTTAGACTTTATTTGTTCTCCAGACAATCCAATTGGTGAAGTTGAGCACTATTTTTATCGCAGAGAATATCAAACGAGAGGAACGCAACATTTTCACTTACTTATATGGATTAGAGATGCGCCAGAGATAGGAAAATCTACGAATGAAGAAATTATGACCTTTATAAAAAAATATGTGATTTGCAAAATACCAGAAAAAACTACATTTCCAACTCTTTATAATAATGTTGTTAAATTTCAACATCATTATCACAATGACTATTGCTTACGTAGTAAAAAAACTGCAAAAGGGATTAGACGTGTATGTAGATTTGGATTTCCACGACTAATTACGGAGAAGATGGTTCTCAGAGATGTGGCAGTTTCAATCTCAGAAAGAAAAAAATTGAAAACAAAGTCTCGTTTATATGATATTCCTAGGACAGAAGAAGAAACATTTATTAATGACTATAATCCAGTTATTTTAACAGCTTGGAAAGGTAATATGGATATACAATTTATTGGTGAGCAGTCTCATTTTCTTGCGAATTATGTCAATAAATATATTTCGAAGCACGAAAAAAGTAATATAAATACTTTAGATATAATCAATTCTACAAAGTCTCTATGTAGCGTTTTATGGAATTTTGGAATGCGTATGTTAAATCATAGGGAATGTGGTGCACTTGAAGCCGCAGACGCTCTTATCGGAATGCCTTTATATGGTACTGATTCTAAGACTACGATTCGATGGTTAGACGTTAATATGATAAGGAATAGAAAATTAAAACCACGATCTGAAATTGAAAGATTAGATAAACATTCCGAGGATATATTTTGTGCATCTTTTATTGATACGTATTATCCGACAAGACCTGTAAAGTTAGATTATATAAATTTATATGAATTTGCAACATGGTATGACGTTATGCGTATAAAACCAAAAAATGATGCAGTAGAATACTACATAATAGGGGATAATTTATACTTGAAAAAAAGAAAGCGTGGTTATTTAATAAATCACTACCAATACAATATAAATTTAGAACCAGATCGTTACTACTATGCATTACTGTTATTATTTAAACCATGGAGGGATTTAAGTAACTTAAATGATGGATGTGAACATTACAAAGATGCATTTTTAACGATATTGCCAAATATTAAATCTGCATCAGTATATCATGATCTGCTTCAAAAAGTTCAAAAAAATTTAGACACTATGAAGAATAAGATTGAAGAAAATTTGAATGAAGAAAATGAAGATAAAAATTGTGAAACTAACTCTCTCCACCCTGATGACTGTGTCCTTATGAATGTTGATGATGTTATGAAAGATTTTGTAGATGCAGCTAACAAATTTGAGGATGAAAATATAAAAGATATGATCCCTAAATTAAATCCTGATCAGAAAAGAGTTTTTAATACAGTTACGGAGACTTTACAATCTGAAAATGATATATTACGTATGTACGTAAGTGGAGAAGGAGGAACAGGAAAAAGTTATCTTATTAAGACAATTAAGCAATGGATAAAACAAATTTTACAAAAAGATACTGCAGTTACTGCACCAACTGGCATAGCTGCATTTAATATAGATGGTTTAACAATACATAGGTTGTTTCAGCTACCAGTTGAGCATGGTCATACTGCTAAATATTCAAGCCTGTCTGATACAGCTCTGAAAGTCTTACGAGAACAATTACGAAATGTGTCTTTAATAATAATAGATGAAGTTTCTATGATATCTAATATAACATTAATTTATATACATTTGAGATTGATGGAAATATTTAATACTGAAGACGATAATAATGGTTGGTTTGGGAGAAAACATATTCTTTTCTTTGGCGATTTATTACAACTTCCACCTGTCCATGAAGATCCAGCATTCTTAAGTCTTATAAAATCAAAAATTACAAAATATATCGGATCAATGGGTAATTTCAATCTCTGGTCTTTATTCACTTATGATGAACTTACAATAAATATGCGACAACAAGGTGATCATGTATATCGAGATATATTGTCCAAAATTCGCACAGGAATTATAACTGATGCAGATATACAAATTTTAGAAACGAGAAAAATAAAATTAAAAGGATCTGATTATGATAATAGATTACAGAACCTGTGCGATTATATTGATACCTTGCCTATTGATATTGTATGTTTACTTCCGACATGCAATCAATGTGATGTACTTAATTCCGCCATGTTATGTCGTGTATCCTCAGAAGAAATACAATTAATAGCTAATGATACAGTAGATTGTTCACATTATTTGAAAAATAAAGCTTTAAAGTTATTGGAAAAATATGAAGAAGATACATCACGAACAGCTGGTCTTGCTAAAGTTATTCCTGTGAAAATTGGTGCAAAAATTATGATTCGCAGAAACATAGATATAAGTTTAGGTCTTGTGAATGGAACAATTGCCAAAGTTAAATCAATGAGACGATGTATTGAAGATCACAATAAAATTGAAAACATCACCATTGAATTGCCCGGTGGAAAAGAGCATATATTACAGCGTTCTAAAGTGAAATTCGAAATTATGCATAAAGCATTTATAGTACGAGAACAGTTTCCAATTAGTTTAAGTTACGGTATAACAATTCATAAAAGTCAAGGATTAAGTTTAAAAAATGCTGTTATAGAAGTTGAAAATGCTTTTTTCAGTTGTGGACTAACATATGTTGCTCTTTCAAGAGTTACAACTTTACAGGGATTACATTTAATTAATTTTGACCCATGTTCTATAAAAGCAAGTGATTTAGCTATTGTAGAATATAATAGGCTACGTAAAACATACAGACCAGATTTAATTACTATTAATTTGACAAATAAACATTCCATGTATAAAATACAAGATACAATTTGGAATATTCCTAAGAAACATTTAAAATGTCAGTCTGAAAATAAAAAAGAATTTGGTAAACCTGTGTGGTCAATACATGGTTTATTTAATTATGATGGTGTATCTTGTTATGCGAATTCAGTAATACAATGTTTTTTACATTGCGATTTAATAAGAGAAAAATTTTATAAATTAGAAAAGAATCATATTTTAAAAATTGTAATCGACCAATACATTACGCGACATAATATAGTAGATACTCGTAGTCTTAGAAATTTTGTTGACGCGAAATTCGTAGAACCTTTACAACAAGATGCAGCTGAATTTCTTAATGCATTTTGTTGTAAAATTGAAAATTTGGATAGAGTTTTACAATTTCAATTAAATATTAAAAGGCAATGTCGTACGTGCAAATATAACATAGTAGACACTAGTGACACAGAATATGTTTTGCACCTTGCAGTACCTGAAAATAGAAAAATAACATACGATCTACAACAAATAATAAACGATAATATTGGAAACTGGATGGATCATGGGACACCATGTACAAACTGCAAACATGGTACATTTATAGAAAAATTGGATATTACAAGGACAAGCAATATAATAATACTAGTACTCAAATTATTCAATTTTAAAAAGAATAGCAGCAAAATTTCTAATCTTAACATAAAGTCAGTGCCAAGTAGTACAATTCAAGTAAATAACGGAAAATATAAAGTTCTTAGTGCGATATTTCATCATGGAAATAGCATGAATATTGGACATTATACATGTATTGTGAGGAAAGACAAATCAGGATGGATTCATATAAATGATTCAAAAGTCCAATCAATTAACTGGCCTAGAAATGCTAAAAATGCATATATATTCATATTAACAAAATTTTAATAAAGAATAAATTAAATTAAAATTAGAAAAAAATCTTGAACATCCCCAAAAATTATTTGAACATTTTATCAAAAGTATACAACTAAAAATGTATTTCCTTCGAAATAACCATATCATAAAAAAATATGTTAAATCATGTGTTGTGAACCAAGTAATTAATTGAATTACATTCTACAAGTCCAAAAACCGAATGACGATTAAAAATTACTTAGCAAAGCTAAAAAAGGAGCCTAAGTATAATCTTATTTTACTTCAATCTAAAGAATTATTTCATATTTTACAAACTCAAAAATATCATTTTATGTAAAATATATCTTCAAACTCCAAAAATAGTTTAAACATCTTACCAAAAATATAAAATTTATGAAAGTATATATTCGAAAGAATCTTGCTGTTATAAATAAAAAACGATGTGAAATCATGTAGTGAGCCAAGTAAAATAAGTGCAGTTAAATTGTATCAATACCAAAAACTATGGAATTCTCAAAATTCGATTTTTTTTACATATTTTATTTTTTTTATCTTTCAAAAAATATAAAACTTATAAAACATAAACATTCGAAAAAATCATGTTATTATATTAAAACAAAATTGATATCATTTAGTAAGCCAAGTAAAATTAATAAAGTTAAATTTTACAAATCCAAAAAGAGTATTGCATAACAAAAAAGACGTAAAATATAGTGAATAAAATACAGCAACCATCCAAAATTGTCAAAAATCATGTTACAATACCTTAAAAAGGTAAAAAAACAAACGAGCCAAGGTGTGATTCTACATTTATCTCAAAAATACTAACTCGTTCCTATATTGATCCCAAAAATACTATTTCATATTAACTGCTTTAGAAGCAAACAAGTATTACCTCAAAAATCTACAACAAAAATTGTACTTCTAAATAAAAAAAACTATAAAAAAAAGATGTGAAATCATGTAGTGAGCCAAGTAAAATTAGTCGAATAACATTCTACAAATCCAAAAATTGTATTACGATTAAAAATTACCTTGGAAAGGTAAACAAACAAACGAGCCAAGGTATGATCCTACTCTACTTTGAAAAATTGTTTCGTTTCTTTATAAATCCAGAAAAAAGTATTATATGTAAAATTTAAATGTTAGTTTAAACGTCTTACCCCAAAAATATAAAACTTTTAGAAAATAAACATTCGATAGAATCATGCTATTTATAAACAAAAAAGATGTGAAATCATGTAGTGAGCCAAGCATAATTACCCAATAGGAAATTAACAACTGTGCCAGTACTGGTTCCTAGTTGGCACCGGAGTCACCAGTACTGGCAATCTGTATTGTCTCCTTTATATTCCAGTAACAATACAGTACTTAGCCAACAATGCATTGATAACATCGGGCCAGTACCGGCAAACAAATTTGACAATTTTGATATACAAATCTGCCAGTATTGAATAACAACTGTACCGATTCTGTATAACCGTTTGTCAATACTGGTCTGAGGCTGGTATAATATTTTATCAAAAATGGCTTTCTGCACTGGCACATTCGTGTCTTCATACAAAGTCATTACTGACAACCTTTACTGGCATTTTTGTATCCCAGTATGGAGCCGACATAAAGCCAAGAATACATTGATAACATTGGGCCAATAGCGGCAGACAATTTTGCCAGCGTTTATTTACAATTGTCCCGGTTGCGGCAAAAAGATAAGCCGAAATTGGTCCAGTGCTAGTATGAAACATTATTAATACTGGCATTCTACACTTGCACATTTGTATCCCAGTACTGAAACAGTACTGACAATTGATATACACATTCGTATCATACTATAGTATCCATGTTGAGCCAGTAACGGATTGATGCTGGTTCAATAGTGCCTAACAAATCTGAGAATGCTGGCCTTCATTCGTGTCGAAACTGTAAATTTTGTCATAATTGTAATTAGTCTCGGTATTCAAATTTTATATTTAAATATTCCTGCTGTGAACTACAGAAGTAGAATAGAAAAACTTTTATCCCATTAAAAAGTCACAATTAAAATAGATTAAAATGAAAATTAATAATGTGATATTAAATAGAAGGTTGGCTCTTATTTTTCAAAAGTTTAAATTTGTGTAATTTCTGGCCAAAATATAATTTTTTGAAATTTATTTTATATTTTGACCGGAAATCATAAAACTTTTGAAAAATAGTAATTATTCTTATGTCATACTTACAAAACGGAATGGTTAGCAATGAAATACTTTTATTTCATTGCTTTTATTTCATAGCAATGATTATTACTATTATTTATTTCAAATAAAGTTTACAATCAAATATACTCATATTTTCCAATGAGAAATTAGCTTCTCAATTATTTTTCTTAATTTTTTAAGTTCTAATATTAAGTTCTACTACTTCTTTATTCTGAATTTTATTTTTTTATTAAACAAGCATGCGTTATAAATTCTTTTCTAAAATTTAAACATGCAACTAGTTTGCTATACAATTGCAAAAAATGGTCTTCAAAATGCGTTAATAATGAAAACACAAAATGTTATAAGGTGTTGTAATTCGTTAACTGTGTTTTAAAATGTAACACAAATCGTAAAATAAAATGCTTTTTAATGCTTGTTTGTAGAGTATATTTTTATTTTTTATAATAAATGAAAAATGTAAGTATTATTTAAATTTTTCTGTTGCTATTATTTGTGTGTATTTTCAATATGTCTCGGGTAATTCTTATTACGTGGCGTTAAAACACTAAAATTAACTACTTTTTGGATAAAAATTATTTAAAAAATTGCATTAATTATATACTACATTATTTTTGGCATCATTATCACTATTATTATTGCTATAGATATTGAATAGAAAGAATAATAATTTTATTTTAACATAAAACTGCAATTATAATATTAAAATTATATTAGATATAAAAATTACACTATTTCATTTAATTTAATGGTACTTAAAATTATTTATTGTGACTTTTGAATAGATATCACTACAATATTGATCTACAATAAAAACAAACCTGACATTATTTTAAAGGTGTTTGTACAGCTGAAGTTTTGCTTTTGTGGTTTTCCTGGCATTGGCTTGCCTTTTGCACTATACTGCAGTTGAATGTCCTTTTTTATAATTTCAGTTAAAATTTGTCCGATGGCTACAGTAAGACTGGAGTTTGATCCAATAAATGAACGCATGAATTCTTTCTGAAATGTGAATTAGCAAAATACGAATTATGTTAGTTTCTGATAATTATAAAGCAAGTTACAATATTATGAAAAAATATGATTATATATTTAAAAATATTTACAGCAAAAAGCAATAAACTACTTAATATTAGCATGGGCACGGAAATAAAAGTAAATTTACATATAGTTTATAATTTATAACTGAAAATTATATATTATAATTATAATTACAATTATTTATAATAATATATTGCTACTTTTTTGGATCTAATAATTTTAATATATTATAATAATTATAAAAATAATTGAAGATGATATAAATATATTTGTTACTTCATTTTTATTTTAGTAGTAGTTTTAAATAAATAAAATACCGCATGATTAGAATTTTCCTCAGTTGCTAATGATGCATCAAATCTAATGAAATCGTCTATTTTGGACCAAGCATCTACCAAATTCAAATGTTTCCTTAAATCGCTCAAAAGTACATTAGCTTTGCTAACTTTTTTATTATACCAAGCAGCTCTTCATGTTTCTTCTTCTTATCATATTGAAAACTTCTTTTTAATGAATCCATTTGGTTGGCAATACATAATTTCAATTCTTCTTTTAAGTTATTTCCGGTTTTCTGAGAGTTGACCTTTACCAAAATAAAATTTTTATTTTCTAAAATTATTACAATTTCGAATAAAATATAATAAAATATAAAAAATTACATAAATTCAACAATTTTATTAAAATTTATAAATTTTTTTCTTTAATCCTGCCTTAATCTTTAAACTTTTGTATTTTACAAATCAAAATTATTCAAATTTAACTTCCTTTTTAAATATATGAAAAATTTAATTATTATATTAAATACTTGTCTTCTCATTGTCAGAAGAATTGCCGGTTTCATTTATTTGCTCATCAATATCTTTATCATTAGCAGGACTTCTCTTTTTTGAACCTGTAGTGCATAAATATTTAAATGTATTAATTAATTGTTGTTTAATTATATAATGGTATACTATTAAGATAAATTTATGATATATTTTTTAATTGAAAGCGTTTTTTAATTAAACAATTATGATTTTTAAAAATCACTAAAAACTAATAATAATAGAAGCTTAACAATTGGTCAACGTTTTTTCAACTAACGTAATTAATCAACATGGGTCGTTTCTGATTGACGGATTTTTAGTACTTTAAAGCTGATCAAAGAATCTGAAAAAAATTGTGTAGATTCCTTGAAGTGTTTTTTAAAGATACATATAGTTTGTCTAATTTTCCGAATATTAATTCACACGAGACACGAATGACCCAGGTTGACTAATGGACTAACATTTGTATCTTGCAATCTCTGGTAGAGAGGATTATTAGGACATTGAGAAATTTAGAATACAAAAGGACTGAATGAGTTTGCTGGATGACGAGTATGCCTTGTGTCTTGTAACGAAGGCGAGTCTGCCTTTTTGAGTGTAAAGAAGGCGAGTCTGCCTTTTTGAGTGCAACGAAGGCGAGTCTGCCTTTTTGAGAGTAAAGAAGGAGAGTTGCCATGTGTATTTGATTGATTTGAGAATCTGAATGAAGTTATGTTTGACAGGCCAGTCAGCCTGATTTGTCGAAATCCCATGTTTGACAATTTTGAATCCCTACGTAAATTAGTTAAATATTATTCCTATAGACGCGTCAGTCTATTTAATTTTAGATCTGCTTTTGATCAGCGAGTCTGCTGATAACGTTTTTCATTTTGAAGGCGAGTCGGCCTAGCTTAAGGTGTATGTTTGTTTACATGGCGCGTCTCCCTTTTCTAAATTAAATATAAAGTTTCTTGAAATAAAATGAATCAGCTAATGCCCCGTTTAACGGGCTAAAGTTAAACAGTTTTTTTTATTTTCTTAAGTTTCTGAACAGTATTTTTTGAAGAATGTAGAAGATCATTTTCATAAAATTACTTGGAATGAATGGGTTAATATTTTTTATATATAATATATAATAACTTAACTATTCACGTCTGATTTTAATCCTTTTCCAATCTTTGAATCTCTTTTATGTTTCAATGCACAGTCGTCAATATCCATTGATCCTAAAATGTATATTTGAATAAAAGAAATATTTAGTATTAACTTTGTAACGTTTACGAAAAATTAAGCATTTTTCACTTTGAAACTGTCCTAAATCTGGTTCTTGGAACTTGTTAAACATTAAAATTTAATTGAAATCTTTATTGCTTTCCTTTGTTTATGAATATTCTAACATAGGCAAATACCATTAATATACCGAGCTAATAATGTGAAATCGAAAATTTAATAATCAAATATTCTATTAAATACTACTTTAAAAATTTACGTTCAGAATTGTTTATGGCTTCCAAATTTGATCGATGAAAATTATTTTAAACACAAATAAAAAATTTAATGAACAAAGTTTCAATATTTTACATGACAACATTTAAATGACGCATGTATTTTATTAATTGAACAATTTATATTCATTAATCTATCATTACAGAGATTGGTTAATATACAGATTTTTACAGTTTACCTGTTTCCTTTTTATATTTAGGTATGTCTTTTAACATTATGCTAATGTTTTTTGGAGATGGTGAATTCGATCTTGGATCGATAGACTCTGCATCCGATTCAGATGATTCTTCCTCTGATTCTTCCATTGCGTTTTGCATTACACAAGTATCAGTATATATACTTAAATAATCTTCAGCCTCTCCCAAAGTACCTTTACAATTTTTTATTAAACAGAACATAATATATGCATATATATACGAGGGTGGTCTGAACAGTTTCCGACCTCAACGTGAAGATGGCAGCACTCGTTAATAAAAACTAGTGAATTTCGTTGTTCATCTGTTGACAGTTACTCACCAAAGTTTCAACCAT
>JABFPY010000083.1:0-13210 GCA_022817165.1 Phoenoteleia sp. ZL-2020 | reverse complement strand
ACGCGATCCGAAACACCGAACTTCCCTCCCATTATTTGGAACGGTTGGAGGCCATTCAAAAGGCCGACATCCCTCCAACTACTAGGAGGAATCGGTTGAGGACCTTATACACGAAAATTACAAAGGTCGTGAAGGTCAAGGTAACCGTTGACCAAGGTCAACATACTTACAACCGTATAACCAACCACTACCAGGTCGTCCCACCTCCCGACGTAGATCTGAGGGAATCCGCCAATTATCTAAGGTTCCTAAATGACCCCGAGAACGCGGACCACTTGAGTCGCCTATATCATCGATGGGCTAACCGGAAAAGGCCTGAACGCCCGATCGTCGATTTAGAATAAAATAATTGTACTATTGTTAAATAAACTATAAACATTTCACTCATCAATTTCCTATTTTATTCACCCAATGATTCCTATATTTGCTTGTCCAAGAACTAATAGCCTGCATGACACGAAATACGTGACATACGGTTATAAATTTGGCGCAGTCGGTAGGACAAGCAATGGTGTCATGGTGAATATCTGCGGAATATTCTGAGTTCGGAATACACTTCTGTTCTAACTTTTTTTTTTCTTTTTCTAAACGCGAACGTTCATAGAATAATGTAAAGTAACTAGTAATGTCCAAAAAGGGCCCTATAAGAGATAGAGTTGTTACAAGACGTTACGCTAACACACACGAAACAGATTTTTCCACGGACACTAATCCATTCGTTGGAAAAACACTTGCGCGATCTCCCGAAAGAAAGCAATCCGAGAACCCTGATCAAACATCAGATTCCGGAATAGCATCTAGTACTTTTCAGGAACACAGCCAAGAAATAATATATAGCGATAAATCATCGGAATCAAGTGAAGAGTCTGAAACTCTCAATCAAACTATCCAAATTAACGAAAGCACAGATTTCGAATTTCCAAACAACGAGTATATTGATAACGATAATTTTGAGAACGACATAAATTTAGATCTAGAAATAATGGCAAATGATAATAATAACCAGGCAAACTTAAACGCCTATACCGTAAGACTCAGGGATGCTATAGAAGTAGTTCCGATCTTTTCCGGCGGAAATAATCATTCAACATATCAGGAATTTGCAGCGGGCTGCGAGGATGCTCGACAAATGTTACCAGCGAACGCGGAGGGCGGATTAGTCCAGCTTTTGCGAACGCGTCTTCGCGGTGGCGCTTTGGAAACCATAAGAGGAAACAACTATAATACCGTTAATGATTTATTAACGCAATTAAAACCTGTATACGCACCCTATGAGTCTACCACAGTATTGAGAGGCAAACTTGGCCAGATCTACCAATCAGAAAATGAGGATGTTCCTTCATATTTGAATCGTGTAAAATCCTTGGGAAACGCAATCATTGAGGCAAAGAAAGGCCAAAACAATGGGAATATAACCCCCGAACAACGGAATGAAATAAATCAGGAAGTTTTACAATCTTTTGTTATGGGGTTAAAACGAGAAGTTTCTATACAAATGGGAGACGAAGCTGACTTGACGGCCGCCGGATTGCGAGCCATTACCATTGAAAACCAAATAAAAACCCAAATGTCATTACGATTCATGAAACCAGATGTTACGTTGGGATGTGTATTGTGTCTAAATAAAGATCACGCGACAAAAAATTGCAGCTTGCTAATTGGAAATCAACAAAGCAACAAACACTCCCCACCACAACGTAATATCAAGACCTGTCAATATTGCAAGGTAAAGGGACATGAGGCCCAAGAATGCAGAAAGGTCAAACAATCGAAATCGGTAATTTGCCAGATATGTAAAAAACCCAATCACACTGCCGACGTATGTCGCAGTATTAAACAAATGAAATCTGTATCTGCAGTATCACAGGAGCATAAACCAAAATGCCAACATTGCAGCAAAATTGGACATACTGCAAAAAATTGTTTTCAGTTAAACAAACCTCAATTGAATTGCCAATTATGCAATCAAAAAGGACATACTGCTAAGCAATGTACTACCCGACAAAATTCACAGAATATCAAATGCCAGATATGCAATGAAAATGGACATACGGCAAGAAGTTGTAAACATCGCCCACGCGAGAATCCAATGGCTAATGAAATTCATTGCAACTATTGCAAAAATGCAGGGCATGTAATTTCCGAGTGTCAAATTAGGGCATACAACAACTCGAAAAGACAGGGAAACTTGAACAACCTCCCCCAGGGAGGGGAGGGGAACAAACCTTCCACTTCACAAATGAAGGTGGAACAGAAATAATAGAAAAACCGATTAAATTTAATCAGGACAACAATGCACCTACAATCCGAGTTAATTTCGGAAAATCCATAATTTTATTATTGGATACAGGCGCTGGTCCTAACCTTATAAAAGAAAAATGCTTGAATTCTGACATCAAAATTAATAAAAAATTAATTCTGAAACTTAGCGGCATAACCAAAGAAGCCGTATATACCCTTGGAAAAATACAAATAGATTTCATGGGTTACGATACTGAATTCCATATTATCCCAAATAATTTTGTATTACAACAAGATGGACTATTGGGATCAGAATTTTTTTCAAAAACCCAAGCAGAAATAAACTATGCGAGCAAATCTTTCATCCTACAGGGAGTAGAGTACCCCTTCAGGACGAAAAATAAAATAAAAATCTCACCGCGAGAAAGGAAAATAACCTGCATTAACTTGGAACCAACCGAGCTGAAAGAAGGTTATATCCCTCGACATGATTTTGAAAAGGGAATCTTTATGGGAGATTGCATAGTAACGAATTACAATGGTAAGACATATTTACCCATTATTAATATCACCGAAAGGGAAACACAACTAAACTTACCCACGGTGGAATTGCACGAAATAGAAAAAATTAATTTAGAACTTGGTGAAGAGAATTTTGAATCCTCTTTAGGAACCGTCAGTCCTCTGTCCTGTCTGTCTGTCCGTGAATCTGTCTGTCGGTCTGAAGTTCCTATTGAAAGTTTCGACAAAACCAGCCAAAGTTCTGAAGAACATTCTGTCCGTCCTGTCCAAACCCTCCAAGGTTTTAAAAACCAATCTGTCTGTCCTGTCCAAACTTCTCAGGGTTATAAAAACTGTTTCGTCCGTCCTGTCCAAACCCTCCAAGGTTTTAAAAAACAATCTGTCTGTTCTGTCCTGTCTCGTTCTAATCCTGACTATTTTATGACTACGAACTCTCCTGCTAATGATATCATAAAATCGAATAAAAAACACGGTAGAATAGCAGGGAGAAGAAAAAGAATGTTAAAAAATATGAAATGTTATACAATTAACACAGATCAAAAAATAAAAAATCTGTTAAACCTCCTTAATATCGATACTCTGACGGAGAGCGAAAAAGGAGAAGTCGAATACTTAATAACTCAAAGTTTCGATCGTTTTTATTTTCCGGGGGAAAGACTTACGTCGACTAAGGAAATTTCACATGATATCAGAACAACTGATGATATTCCTATTCATGTTCGACAGTATCGATTCCCGCCAATATTAAAAGAAGAAATGAATAAGCAAGTCAATGATTTATTAGAAAATAACATTATCAAACCATCTAAATCGCCTTATAATAGTCCAGTCTGGATCGTACCAAAAAAACCAGACTCGCAAGGGAACAAACGATGGCGATTAGTCCTAGACTTTCGAAAATTAAACGAAAAAACCGTAGGAGACTCATACCCTATGCCTCTTATTAAAGAAATATTCGACCAATTAGGTAACGCAAAATATTTCAGTGTTTTCGACTTAGCATCAGGATTTCACCAAATCGAAATAAACCCTGAACACAGTCATAAAACGGCTTTTTCTACAGCTCACGGGCACTATGAGTTCGTGAGAATGGCTTTTGGCTTGAAATGTGCTCCAGCAACATTTCAACGACTAATGGATGTTGTTCTATCTGGACTACAGGGTACAGAAATGTTCGTTTATATGGATGACATAGTAATCTATGCAAAATCTTTAGCTGAACATAGAACTAAGTATTTGAAATTAGTAGACAGGCTGAGAAAAGCCAATCTGAAACTACAACCCGACAAATGCACATTCCTGCGTCGAGAAGTACTATATTTAGGTCACATCATCTCTGATCAAGGGATAGAACCAGATCCAAAAAAGGTCGAGGCTATAACAAAATTTCCTCAACCACAAAAGGTAGTCCATATTCAACAATTTCTGGGTTTAGCAGGCTATTATCGTTCATTTATTCACAAATATTCTAATATCACAAAACCTCTTACAAAACTCTTAGAAAACGATACACCATTTGTCTGGACAAATGAGCAAAATGAAGCTTTTCTAAATTTAAAAAGGAAACTAAGCGAAGCTCCACTATTACAATTTCCAGACTTCAGTAAACCCTTTCTTTTAACCACAGATGCTTCAAAATTCGCAATTGGTGGTATTCTAAGTCAAGGCGAAATAGGTAAAGATAAACCTATCGCTTACGTATCTAGATCACTTAATAAATGTGAAGTAAATTATTCTACATATGAAAAAGAAGCACTCGCTATATTATACGGTGTATTCCAATTTCGACCGTATTTATACGGAAGAAAATTTACAATCATTACGGACCATAAACCATTAGTTTGGATGAGGACTGCAAAAGATCCTACGTCTAGACTGACACGGTGGAGATTGAAATTGGAAGAATACGACTTTGAGGTAATCTATAAAGCAGGAAAAAGAAATGTCGCCGCTGATGCATTATCTCGCAATCCCATAAACCGTGATGAAGTTGAAACTAAAGAAATACAGACCTACCCTATACTTAGATCAGGAAGAATCACTAAACCCACTGAAAAGGGGGAACAATATCAAAAAACCCTCGAACAACGCGCAGCTAAGAAACAGCAGAAAAATAATGAAATATCGTTAAGACCAGAAAAGATCTTACGACCAAATATACCTAAATCAGTTCCAATCGAAAATCTAGAACATTCCTCAAATCAAATCGAAGTCGGTAGCGGTTCTGATTCAATCCCAAGTCAAAATTTGAATAATCCCATAAATGATTTTCACGAGGAACCAGTCGTCGTACACTCCTCCTCCGATAATGAATCAGATAATTTTTCGGAAAACGATGACGAAAATGATTTCGATAAGGAACAAGACATACTAGAAAAATTAATACAAGGTACTAAAATATATGAATCTAGGGATCCATTATATATGCGCAAGGATAATATGGTGCACTTTCTCGACACAGACGGTAAACCTTGCGATGAACAAACCAAAGAATACAGGAAAAAGAAAGAATTAAGAAGATTTGGCAAATTAGAACTTGGAGATGTTAAATACTTTAAAAAGGGAACAAAATATTACTTCGGAGTGTGTGTATCAAAATTAGAAACGTTAAATTCTAATTATGCGCTAGAAAAAATTCAAAAAGGTTTTAAAAAATTATCAAAATTAATTGATGAATTAGGATTAAAATCTATTAGTATACCAAAAACGGATCAATTAAATGGATTTCATTGGAGTCGAATATTTGACTTCATACAAAAATCAACTAATACCATTGATTGTAAAGTTATAATTTGTACCGGGATAGTCACTTGTCCTCCAATGCATGAAAGATACAATATTATTACAGAAGCTCACGGAAGCTCAATTGGAGGTCATAAAGGTGTGACAAAAACTTATGAAAGAATCCGATTAAATTATAATTGGGAAGGAATACGAGAAGAAGTTCAAACGTATATACAACATTGTCTGTCGTGTAAAATAAAAAAACTAACGCGTGTAAAAACCCGACAACCTATGACGATAACAGACACTCCAGGTACAGCTTTCGAAAAATGTGCCATGGATATTGTAGGACCATTTCCTATGACCACCAATGGTAATAAATATATACTAACTATACAAGATCTTTTAACTAAATATTGTGTTGCAGTAGCTTTACCTGATGCCACAGCAGTCACAATAGCAGATGCATTTTTAAAACGTTTTATTTGTATATATGGTACTCCTAAAGCAGTTTTAACCGATCAAGGTAGAAACTTCTTGAGTAACTTAATCAAACAAATGGCTAAGCTCTTACACATCAAACAATTTAAAACCACTGCGTTTCATCCACAATCCAATGGATCATTGGAACGTTCTCATCATGTATTAGTAGAATATTTAAAACATTTTATTACAAAAGACACAGAATGGGATCAATGGTTAGAGTTAAGTATGTTTAGTTATAATACTTCTACTCACGAAGCAACTAAACGTACCCCATACGAATTAGTTTACGGGAAAATTGCCACACTCCCTTCATATAAGTCACTTCCAGATTATGAAAAATTAGGAACATACGATGATTACCTAATTCAATTGATAGCAAGATTACACAATTTACAAGAATTAACACGTCAAAATCTTATTAAAGCCAAAAAGAAATATAAAGAATATTATGACAGAAAAATAAATCCTCAGGAATTCCAAGCCGGGGAATTTGTATTCTTAAAAAAGGGATTTAAATCAGGAAAATTTGGCGATCATTATTCCGGACCTCATAAAATTTTAGAAGTTTTAGATACGAATCGAGTAACAATCCAAGTCAGAAATAAAGAAAAAATTGTTTCTGCCGACCGTTTAAAACATTCAGAAATAACCCCAGACGAAGAAGAATTGTCCGAATAATCCTTTTAACCTCCTCTTTTATTTTTATGCTAATACTTCTACCGCTTCACTAATAAATTATTCCACACGCACAAACACAGGCATACCACGATGGCGTTTAACACTAGCTCAGCCAATCTACTTTCTCGCTTGCAACGACTAACGATGTCATCCAGAGATGACCGTCCAGCACATACCCAACTATTACTACCGGGAGATGTAGGCCTAAAGGACAGCCCCAATCATCCGGTCGACCAGGCCATCAGAGGATTAAATGAACAAGCTCTGGATCTGGCCAATCAAGCGGAAACTATAGATCTCAAAAGGACTGTAGTCCAGAAGAGATTGAACGCCCTGAACAAAGGGGTTTACCCCTTCTACAAAGAAATCTGCCGCCAATGTCAGGGTAAGGGTTATGTGATCCGAAGACCCCACGCAAGACTAATAGGCAGAATATGTTCTAAATGCGCGGGACTCGGCGTTATTCTCATTGAGTCAGAATTACAGCAACTATGCCGAACCCTAATCCGGGAAGTTCAACCAACCGGAAATCGAGGTCCGAGGATCATAAGTGATGAGATCCTACGACCAGCACTTCATAATGGGAACAGCGATACCCAGCTTAGAACCCCAGAGTGGAGAATTAACCCCTTGTGCAGACGCTTTCCGGGATCCATGACAAATAGGGCAAGCAATTCACAAACCTTGCCCAGGGGACATCCTATAGGATGTAGTTGCCAAAAACGCGCTCAACGCGAACAACCACATGGGTCAGGCGCGTCACCTCACATAAATAGAGCTCCAAGCTCCGCCACAAATAGGCGCAGACGACCTAATAGAAACTAACATCATTTTTTACTTCAATTTATAACACCCTCAGGGTTAATAACGAAACTAATTTCCTATTCACACAAAATTAAGTTTCATACACACTACATTATCTCATATGATACACTACCAGAAATATGAGTCGCATGTGCAACGAGCCATACTGACTTCACGCACCTTGCATGTCTCACACTTGCCACTCGCGGCAGATCAAACTTCCATAAATTAACTTTAAATTGTGAAAAATTAATTCTCTTTTTATCTACAGCAATAAAAATGGGACTACAAGGATTTATATTATGTACTACTCTCATGGCAATAATTGTACCGGTCCACAGTTTAGTGGGATACGATTGCAAAGCCGCCAACATAAATTATACCACAATTTCTCTCTTAGATATTGGGACATGTGATATTCCAGACCCGCAATTAAAAACTAAAGACGTAAACGTTGAGCTGATGCAAATTACGGAGTTTGACGAAACGACTGTTATTAAATGCAGAATCGAGGTGAAAAGATATGTAACGTATTGTGGAGCATTTTCCCGCAACTATGAAGTTGCAAACGGAATCATGGAATATGACTTAGACATTTCCAAAGATGCCTGTAAGGAAATGCATACCACTAAACGTTGGCATCTCGCCGGACACATTTTACTAGATCACCTCAAGATCAACCAGACAAGAATTTTTCCAGTCACCCTGGCCGGAACAACCAGAATAGACGGTACCTGTTATGGCACCACTTATTCGGACGACTACGGAACCTGGGACTACGTATTCGTGACGGCAGTGGTTCGAGTCACATTACAAGATTATACCACTATCGTACACCTGACCAGTGAAGAGCTCATCAATCCAGATGGGACCCGTTGCAGCTACCAATCAGGAGGTTGCATCGATAGTAGCGGAGGTCACGTCTTCTGGGACGTGCAAAGCCGGGATAAATGCGATTTACGTATGTACGGTCTCCTCTACAATGGTAAAGCCACCAAGGTCGAAAATACCGATTCAACCCACTTAGAAGTCGTCTATACCGTAACCTCTTCAGAAATGCTATTTGCTCTCAGAGTAACTGGTTCCACCAGAATATGCGGCTATACGCTACTGAAAACAGAGCACCCGAAATTACTCCTTATTGAACTTCCAAAAGGAGAAAATATTTCTAGGAAAAAGATGCTGCTAACTCAGGATCTGGATATGTTTACATATGTAAACACAAAATTTGTATATTCCGAAAAGCATATTAAAAACCAATTGCAAAGGATGTACGTAGATATTCTTCTAAAACAATGTGAACTAGAGAGACAGATTCTAAAGAACGCTCTTGGAACCATTAAGGAAGACCCAGAACAATTTGCCTTTACAATTATGAAAGGCCCAGGATATCTCGCTCTGATGAGCGGTGAAGTAGCACATTTAATCCAATGTGCTGAAGTCAAGGTACAGCACCGAGACGTAAATGGATGTTACATGGAATTTCCTGTAACCTGGAACGGGGAACCATACTTCTTAACAGCCAAAACAAGGGTATTGACCAAACGAGGGACAGAAGTTACCTGCGACAAATTAGTTCCAGTAATGTTCCAGCTGAACAAATTATGGTTCAAGTTACCGGGCCTCAACCAGAAACCAGAGTTAACCTTCAACCCCACCGAACTAAAACCACTAACTTCCATAACCTGGCATTATAATAGTCCTGGAAACT
Organism: Phoenoteleia sp. ZL-2020; assembly: GCA_022817165.1. NCBI lineage: Eukaryota > Metazoa > Arthropoda > Insecta > Hymenoptera > Scelionidae > Phoenoteleia > Phoenoteleia sp. ZL-2020. The sequence continues at coordinate 4,044 of JABFPY010000083.1, read as the reverse complement.
TGGCAAATGGTGGAATTTATTCAGCAAAGGACCTGGATCGCCTTCGAGACCATCTTATGTTTCCGATGGAAAAACCCACAGTAATCAACGAGATGGCACGAGGAATATTTGGTATGAGTCCAGCAGACCATAAACCTCTCACTATCAATAACCTACTAGATACCGAGGCCATAACCAATATCGCCTCACAAATCTGGGAAAAATTCTGGAACGGTATTGTTGGATTCGGTACTGCAAGTGCCGGATTAATCGGATTGTATATGCTAGTTAGGTTTATAAAATTTATTATAGACACCCTGATACACGGATACTCTATCCATGCCATATACGGATGGAGTCTCCATCTACTAGCTGCCTTTTGGGATTCTCTTACCCACTTGATTGTTTCCCTGGGGCAAAGACAGAACCATGAAAGAAGAGATCAAGCAGTGGCCGAAGATCCAGACGATGGCCAACCACTGTTGCCCCTGGCATCTACTTCCATCTCAGCACCGAGCGAACCACCTACAACCTCAGAACCTTCAGCACCAAGATGCTCCGAAATCACACCAAGAAATGAAAATCCAGCACCAGGAACCAATGAAACCGTGGTGCCACAATTCAATCTCAGACGTTAAGTAACATTTATATAATAACAAATTTTTCACTCCGATATTTAAAGCGGAAAATAATTTGAAAAATTAAGTAAGAATTCTTTTTTATACATGATTATAAAACATAACAATAATAAAATTTTTGCGTTAATAATAACAACGATGACTTAAATAAATCTAATATTAAAGTAGTAAATAAACGTATATACTATTTTATATAAGTATATATACTACATACTTATATACACGCTTAAACTATTTTAAATTGGTAAAATTATTAAGTAAATTTAGTCTAACATATAACTTGCAAACCAAAACGTAAGAAATACGTGGGAAATTTGATATTTAACTTCAGACTGTAAAACATAATTAACCGATAAGCTAGAATTTTTTTTAAATTTCCCGGGCTCACTCTACAAAAATGTCGAAGCGCTATTCTATACTACTGTCAAAATTAGAAACTACAGCGCAAGCATGTAAAAACACGAAAGATATACATAATTGAAATACGAAATATTACTTAAGCAAATAAAAAAAATTTAATGTAAATAAATACCAAGTATATTTAAGAATACACTAAACGACAACTATTTTACAAAGAGTAAAAAGGGAAAAAGATAAAATAATATACAAATAAAATAAAAACTTTTTCCTTATATTAAAAACTTATTTGTTAAGAGTAGCTTTAATAATTAATGCAACAAAAAGAAAAAAAAGGGGAACTTGTCCTTACATTTACATTAAAAATTTGTCTTTATTTAACCAGAATTATCAGTGATGATTGACTTAAATACAATAAAAAGGTTGACAAATGCCTTAAAAAAGAATTTTAGTCAGACTGAGATAATTCAACAAATAAAATAATAATTTTTGTATTCTTTCACGAATAAGTAATTCATAATATTTTTTAATTGATAAATTTAAGTGTAAGTCATTTTTTACATATAAAACTCGACAAATTTTTAAGCTGCATTAATTCCTAGTGTCAAATTAAATAACATTTAAGCCAGCAAGTAAATCTTAAAAATAAGGCAAAAAGATTCAAACGAATGATCTTTAAAAATTATAATTTAAAGGGTATAATGTGAACTTATAGAAATCTATTTTTTCCGTTTTTATTAAATAAGAAACAGGGAGAATTTAGATATAAATAAAAAATGTTAAAAAAGTAAATTAGTATCTAAAATTCATCGTGTAACAAATATTTTATCTTAATAAAAATAACGTCTTGAGAAATACTAATAAAAACCCTTGAGAAAGGCAGAATTTATAATATGTATTAACAAACTAAATTGTTTCTCTTAAATAATAAGTGGTTAAATAAGATATTCAAGACCTTATTTTAGTTCCGATACAACGTCAAGTAAAGCTAAACTCGCTATCTGTAAGGTACATCTTGCACCTGCTTGCAAAGGTACCGCCTGCGAAGCAAAGCATACGGCTTGAACTCATTATAAAAGAATTTCGGAAAAACCCTAGTGCTATCGCACAGGTATAATACAGAAAATAAAAATGACAAAATCGAAACGGCAGTTATAACTTCTATAACATTATTAATATTCTAGTAGTACTTCATAAAAATCTAGACATATATGAAATGTACATCGAGGAATAAAATGCGCCATAGGATATGATATGTAAATGAATAAAAAAGAGCGACAAACCAATTTAGTAATAAATCAAATGTAACAGTAACAAAATTTCAAACTGATAACCTTTATTTCTAACAAAAAACATTACTTAAGTAGCAACAACGCGAATCAAGTAGTTCTAATAAACGAATAAAGAAAATTCAATGTTTTTTTTTACTAAATCAAAACTGAAGTTATTACAACTACATTTTAACAAGTTTTCTCTAGATTGTACATACTTTATATGTCCAATCTTAAGGTCCGGGGTTGTGACGGAAATGGAATTTCCATCTAAAAATTCAAGGAAAATTTCCCAAATATGTATATGTACATATATCAACGGTAAAAAAAAATATAAATGTCGTTAAAACCGAATCTTGGAAAGTTCAAGATTCCAAGGTCCATACAATTTTTTCTTCCGATCATAAAAGAGGCCTATAAAAAAGAAACACTTGGCTGTTTTGTAATAACAGAAAATGTAAATTTTAAAAAATTAAAAGAAGTAAAAAAGATCGTAAAGTTGTCAAAACCCTTTTAAGCGTTGCTCTTAAGTAATAAACATGAAAATTTCTATAATCATAACCTTGTCTAGATAGCACTTTTTCTGAAGTGACACCGAAAAAAGGCTATCTTAAATATTTTGGGGAAACTTGGGAAATCAGATCATAAATAATACGATCGTAAATCGTACTTCAGGTCTGAAGAAATAGTTTCCCTACTCCAAAATTTTGTTGCTGATCAGAGAGAAGGAACCTTCTATAAAGATAGAGGATTTCTTCTTCTACGACGACTTCTGTTACTAGTACGACTCCTGTTACGTCGACGACGCCTGTCTCTTAAACCGCGTGTGTCATTTTGTCCGTCCTGTTCTCTGTCCCGTCAGTTCCGCCGCCGTTGCTAACCGTGCAACCGAGAAACGCACCTTATAAAATTATTGTCTATAAAATAAAATAGTGTCTAAGTGCTCTGGCCATCAGCCCACGAAGCCCCAGTAGGACCAACCGCCAAGTCAACCGCCGTTTCTAAATAAGGATAGTAAAAGTAAGAATCTATCATAATTCTAACAAAAAGGGAAATTGAAATTCAATTTCAGAAACAAAAAGAGGAAAGGCTATAGTCCTATCCTCCTATTTTTCCAAATACTGAATAACCTATTTAAATTACTTCTTAAAACTATAAACTTTGGAAGGCGAGAAGAACAACACAGATTGTTCTTCACATCGCACTTCACTAACAAAGTTTATTTCTTAAACTATAAACTTTGGAAGGCGAGAAGAACAACACAGATTGTTCTTCACATCGCACTTCACTAACAAAGTTTATTTCTTAAAACTATAAACTTTGGAAGGCGAGAAGAACAACACAGATTGTTCTTCACATCGCACTTCACTAACAAAGTTTATTTCTTAAAACATAAACTTTGGAAGGCGAGAAGAACAACAAAGATTGTTCTTCACATCGCTCTTCACTAACAAAGTTTACTTCTTAAATAGTTTTCAGAAATAGAAAAATAAAGCTTATTTCAATATTATGACAATTACCATATTAAATTTCAATTTCCCATACAAGAAATACTAAAATCAACTTCATCCCTAACTAACCCTCGCCTCTTTAGTGGCCTTAGTTCCGGTGAATGCGTCTGCCCAGCGCCCCGTTAACGAGGTGATAGACGGTCTGGTGGCGGATTGCGAAAACGCGATCCGAAACACCGAACTTCCCTCCCATTATTTGGAACGGTTGGAGGCCATTCAAAAGGCCGACATCCCTCCAACTACTAGGAGGAATCGGTTGAGGACCTTATACACGAAAATTACAAAGGT
>JABFPY010000082.1:0-13278 GCA_022817165.1 Phoenoteleia sp. ZL-2020 | reverse complement strand
GATAATATTTTAAATTGTCATTTGACTCATAATATTTCCCGGTAAGAAACAAGACAACACTGTATCATTTAATTTTGCAATTATCTCTGTTAAATTATCGTTAAGGTAGGGCAAAACGATTTTTCCTCATATGGTTACAGAATTTTCTATTTAGATTATAGTTTTTTATTTATCCATCTAATCAATCACTCGCAAAATTTGTAATATTATGCCGTTTTTATATATCTCTCTCTTTCTATCCCATTGGCTTAAATGGTACAAACATTGTTAAAAATCTTTCTTAAATTATCGTTGACCTACGTATTTCTGATGAAAATCTTAAAATATATCAAATTTACTATTAATTGAGCTAAAAAAATCCATCTTATCTAATATATACCCGAATCACGGAACTACCTTAACCTGATGTTAATCGCATATTTTGAAAAATTCACATCTAACTTCAACATTTTTAGTCTTACTTGTTTTTATTGGTACTTAGGTAACAAAGCGACTAACAGAAGGTTAAAAACAATTTAGTTGCACAATTTCTATTTTAACTTTCATTACTTACCTTTATAATATATTTTTCATCTACACACGTGCTCTACGAAAACCGGTAACACTGCTAAATAGTATTCGATGTCGTGTGCTATGGATTATACGTTTTAGGCGTTCTAAAATTAACTTTCAGTACTCAATTTCTGAGACAGAAATATGGAAATAAGTATAACTAACAAAGACAAAATTGTTGAAAATTGATTTTAGAACAAGGCCTTAATTCTTGTGTTATGATATAAAAACATATTTATAACATGTCTTCATTATCCCATTAAAAAACAGAGTTATGGTGTATTCGAAAATGATTTCCAAAAAATATTGTTCGTCTTTTATCTCTCTCTTACCCATTGGTATTAAATGGAGAAAGAAAAGGACGGATCCTTACAACATTTTGTATTCTTAATTTTCGGACATACATATTGAATTCTTTCGCTGCGAACACTGGCAATCGATTTTCAAATTTGCATAATTCAATATAACATTGTTATATTCCTGAGTAAAACTGCTGTTGGGCCCTTGATACAATACACTCACTAAACACTAATTACACCTATCTGTCCTTTATTATTTCATTTGGTAGTAAAAGATAGATAAATGTGATTAGTGTTTAGTGACTGTATTGTGTGGATGGCCTTGCCAGCCAATAACTGAAGTTAGCCGCGTGACTGATAATTTACATATGAAGAGTGTATAATTGTGACTCATTAAACTTTCAACATATTGTGCAACATCAACAATATTTTATTCAGGTAAGTTTTTAAATTCATTTATATAATTACAAATATAGTAGCAGCCAGTTTTACTTTAGTATATCAGTGGCATACTTATTATTATCCTCATCATGGTGAAATATTTTAAAACTTAATATTTTTTAATGAAACATTTATTTTATTACAAAATCGTATACTGAATTTTCAATTACTCTAATTATTAAATATTCATAATAAAATTAATCGTGTTTTTATATCTAAATTATCAATGTTTAAAACTTTCTGTATTTATAAATATTAACATATATTTTTAAAAATTAATTAATATTGATTACAAAATTGTAAACATACATTGTAATATTATTAATCTTTTTCTCTTATTTTTTTTCTGTATATATATATATAAATATATATATATACATTCATGTATATATATAAAAAATACATATAAAAACAATAATAAAACATACATATTAACAATACATAGTAATAATAATAATATGTAATAATAAAATAAAGCTATATAACTATTATCGCATTTTATCAGGTGATTTAGTACATTTGATAAACTTTAATGGCTTAACTTATTTCCAAAAAGCATAAAACAAATTTAAAAAAATTGTTTACATTGATATGTCATAATTTAGTGTAATTATTTGACTAATTCTGTTGATTGCATATCTTTGCCGAAATGTAAATAAAATAATTATACTACAATTTTTTTTTGAAGTTCATCATATGCTCCACAAATAGATCTCTATTTGGCAAATTATAATTGCTTATGGAAAAAGTTGATTCTTTTTCTTAATAAATATTAATAATTAATAAATATTAAGAATAAATTATAATAAATTCTTCTTAATAATAATTCTTAATAAATATTAATAACAATAAAAGTTTTCACATTTTCAACACATTTATGTGTTGAAAATGTGAAATACCTGCTATTATGAAATGATTGTATAAAATGAAATTTAGCAATTCCATAAAATCAATAAAATTATTATCTGAAGATGATATTGTTATTTATGTATCCCAGAAGCCGAAAAACAATTTGAATATTTTTATTTCACTTCTTTTGTGCAAATTACAATTTAAACACATTTTGTATAATTACATTAAAATATATTTCTCAAATTAAATTATGTTTTAAATCAATTGTAATATGAGATATTTAAATTTATTTTAATTGTGTTAAATTGCAAATAATTAAAATGTTTGCAATCTAACAGCGAATTGTTTTGAAATAGTTGAAGTATTAATTTGTTATATGTTAATCAATTTTTTTCAGATAAATATGGATAAGAAAACCTACAAGGATTACTGCAAAAAAGGTGAAAGTGCAGAAATACCAGTCCGGACTCAACAGCGTTTTCAACATCTTCCTAATTTGTTGCAGAACAATGTAAATATTTATATCCTATTAATTTTTCTCTATTGGTTCATTAGCATAATTTATTTTACCATTATATTACATAACTTTGATTTTTCCATTCAGTATATTTCTAATAATAAATTGCTACATTGACAATATTAGATTGGAAAAATAGGCAGTATAGCACGGCATCATTTTTATAAAAAAAATTTGAAATTGTATAATTCTATATTTATTATTATCATTAACATTATTATTATTATTATTGAAGGTTCCAATGGAAGTCGATAACGTACGTGGTAATTTTACTATTCCTTCAACATCAAGCGAATCTGACCACAATATCAATGAACAGGAAAAAGATGTTTTTACTCACAATGATGCTGCAGAAGACGATGTATTATTTGAAGTAAGTATAATTTGAATAACATTTACTTCCTTTATATATAATTCTCATGTTAATAGTAATTTCACAGCGATGAAATTAAACGAATAAACCGCCACAAACATTTTATCAGAACAGAAACTTAGCATGACAGAAACTATCATTTGATCGACAAATAACTGTAAATGAAGAATTATAAAACTACTTGAATGAAATACGTAAATTGTTAACCTAATTTATATTTGTATAGATGTAATTTAAGAATAAATAAATTCTTATTAAGATTTGTAATAAATATGTAACCCTGAAATTAATGTATATAATAAAAAAAAACGAAAAATATTCCAGGTTTTCATACTTATTACAAATATTAAATATAATCTATTTATTTTTTCATCATCTATAATATAGATTCTATATGATGTTAGCAATGAATTATTCTCAGAATGTATACTTGTAATTTTCCATGTAATAAAAATTTACAGCAATAATGATTTTTGTTCGATCATTAATTGTTAATCTTGTTAAGAGCTTGTTATAGTAAATAATTTTGATTTAATAGATGTACTAGTAATATTAATGAAGACAATAATTAATTTACTTATTTATTACTTTGTCTGGAAGTACAATTTCATTAATTCTTTTTAATGTGTATAAAATGCCTGTCATTAAAGTTTTTATATGAAGCATAAATTTTGAAAAATCTTTATAAAACGACTGTTTAATTGAATTTTCAATTTTATATTTAAAATAATATATAAATTATAAAATTATATATATATATTTAAATTAAAATGACCGATTGAAAAATAAGAATTTCAATTTCATAATTCATATTGACATATGCAATGAGAATGTATTATAAGAATATTGTGTTGTCCTCATTTCAATATTTCATATGTAAAAAACGTTTTATAAATATTTCGTTTAGAACATGTTATTCGTAACCTTTAATACATCATACACTGCTGCCGGTTCTTTAGGGCAACGTTTACTATACATTATCTATCCGTTTAGACAATACATTACATTACATACTATACATTATCTATCCGTTTATTTTACAATGTTTACTAAACCTTGTCGCAACCTTATGTAAGCGACATTTTCTGGTTTACTAATAGGATACTAAACGTTATTAACGTTTTTGACAACGTTTCCTATACCGTTTCAAACGTTGCTTGTAACCTTCTCTAGAAGAATACTAAACGTTGACTGTCCCTATTGGTATATATATAATGAAACAAATTATTGTGAAAGATTTCAGTATCATAGGGCAAGTTATATATAATTATAATAAACCATTTGCAATATAAAGTACATTTCTAATTGAAATTATATTACATTTCTAAAATTGTAATCAAATAATGCTACAGTAACAATGACTGTTGCATTTTTGAAAACAACAATTAGCTCTAAACCAAAGAATTTAAGAAAATCTTACATTACATCTGCAGTACTATAACCGCAACGAAATGTAACATCAGTACAGAAATATTATGTTATACAACAGATAATACAGTGAAAAGAAGCTCTTATACAATTTTGAAATATGAAATTATTGATGATATAATTTTATACTTTAAAACATTTACTGAGTATTGGGATTTCTAAATTTGTTTATTTATATTAATGCATTAAATTAATTGCTGTATTGCTTTGATGTAATTGTATCTTAATAATCTTAACTACTTTTTTAATTTTTTTTCTTTTTTTTATGATGAATATGTCGCAATTAATTGTAACATAAAATAATGCAGTTTTTACCATTTATTATTATCTTTATACTTAAAATAGATAAACATATTTAAAATTACATGTATAGCCAGCGTCTGTGAATCGTGCTCCCCTCCCCCCTAGATGGCTAGTAAATAAATATCAAGTTGGTAGCGTTATTAGTATCATTTGTAAAGACGAGATTTTCAAATCTGAGCAAAAATAATGATGATTCATTGAGGTTATATCTCGTTTGCTAAAATGAATAAATACAAGTTATGTTGTATTAAATAAAAATAATTAGACAATTTTAAATAAGTTACATAGGTATTAATTTAATTTAATATTGCGAAAGAACATAAATTTGAAATAATTATTATTTATATGAATTAAGAAAAAAGCATTCATTTGATTGAAACAGTTAACAATGAATATCTATTAATAATATGTAATAGATATATATGATTATTAAACAAAATTACGTTTTTAAAGTAATATTTAATAACTTCTAAAACAAAATTAAAAATCAAATATTGTTAGTTATATAACATTTTTATATATTTATTTTTATTTGTTAGTTACATGATATTTTTATAGACATTATTTTGTATAAAAATACAAAATATTAATAAACAAAATATAACTTCATTTTGAAAATACAAGAATATAATTCATTACAAAATAACACGCATTCTTTCATCTAGTAGTAACTAAAAAATAAATAATGAAATAAAACATATTAACTTAAAAACTGAAATGCTCATTTTAAATTTCCTGTCCTGTTCATATCATAGGCTTCAACATAACATTCATGAAAAATATACTCAAAATACAGGTAATATTTAATTAAAATAACTGCTATATTATGAATACATAAAAATCTAGTAGATATGTATGAAATATAATACGTTAAATATATTAATTAATTGTATGATTAATGATACAAAGCATTTTAAAAAGCATACAGATTAGATATTAATATACAATTATTAAAGTAGTTAGTATAATAGTTGAATAAAAAATAAAACATGTATTATTCGAATAGATCTTAGATCATTTGCAATGTTTAGGGATATTCACATATAAATCTATGTGAATGATGTTACATAATAATGTTACATTGTAATTCTATGTCCCTTTTCACAAAGAATAATAAAATCTCTGCAAAATCTTATGAATATTAAACAAATAAAAACAATTAATATTAAATTATTAACACAGTATTAGTTAACCAAATTACTTATAAATATATAACATAATGTTATTAATAAAGAGTTGTAGTACGAAGCATTTTTTTATATAACAACTTTTTGAAATATAAGAAAAAACACATTTCTGTTGTGTTAAAACTTTTTTAGATTTCATTTAAAAATGCAAATCTTACATTTAAATACAAAAATAAATAAATTAATAGAGTTTTAACACATCATGTTTGAGGACATGTATAAAATATGACAACAAAAGTTGTGTCATTTGGGATAATCATGAAAAATAAGTTTAAATACTAATTTTATTATTGGAAAACACATTTATTAAAAGATATTGTATAAAATATTATATGAAATTTAAACTGTTAAATTTTAATACAAGATTTTTAAAATTATTTTTATTTAAAAAAACATGCAATTTGTGTTTGGTTCTTTTAGCTAAATAAATATAAGCTCAATACGTTTTAATTACTTTTGCAATGTTAATATTGTCACTAATAATAGTAATGATAATATTACTAATAATGTTAATATTAATAACGTATGTCTATTAAGTACTATTGAAATGTATCGTATTTCTATCAAAAATTATATGCTGTTACTCATGCGTGTAACATACTGTCATTACAATCTGAAATCATAATTTCAATCCATTGTTAATTTAGGTTATTGTTACTTGTAATATTTTTATGCTTCATGCGAGAGGTATTATAGAAATACTTTATTTCTATATATATTATATATAAAAGATGTATTATTCTAATAGAGTAATGTTTCATTTTCAAGGATGATATCTTATCAGACATCAGTTCAGTAGATGAAGATGTACTCTGTATAGATCAATTTGCAGACCAACATACCGATTACCGTCATAACGCATTTAAAAGATTAGCCGAATTTCTTCAGAACAGTACTACTTCTGTAGATTTGAAATGTAATAAGGGAACGAGCCAAGCTGATATAATTTTAATGATTTTACATTATGCTATTAAGTATTCTTTATCACATTCCGCAGTTAGCGATCTAGTATTATTAATAAATAATATTTTAAGTGAACCGATAATACCACATTCAAGGTATATGTTAGATGCCTTATTTAAATCATCAAATGGTGTGAAGTATCATGGTATATGCAATAAGTGTAATTCTTATGTTGGTATTTTCATGAAAGATATTAAGTTATTGCATTGCGATTGTTGTGGTATAGATATAGACATAAAAGATTTAAGCAACAAAGATTTTTTCGTGACACTTGATTCAAGTAGTTCGATAATTAATTTGATAGATCGATATTATGAATTTTATTCTAATGTTACCAAAAGTAGAGTACATGAAAATGAAAAAATAGAAGATATTTTTGATGGAAAATTATATCGAAAAATAGTTAATAATATAAAAAATAAAGGCATTACTCATTATGGAACTTTAACTTTCAATGCTGATGGAGCACCTGTCTTTAAAGGTTCAACACAATCAATATGGCCAATACAATTTATTATTAATGAATTACCCGCGAAAGTTAGAATGAATTCTTCTATATTATGTGGTTTATGGTTTGGTCAAAATAAACCAGTTATGACAAGCTTCTTGGAAGCATTCACAACGGAAATTCATAAGTTATCCATTGAAGGTATTGATTGTATAATTAACGGTTTAAAGAAAAATATTAAATTTTTTGCAATATGTTGTTGTACTGATAGTGTTGCTAGACCACCTTTGCAAGGGTCTACACAATTCAATGGATATTATGGTTGTTCTTGGTGTTTACATCCAGGAAAGTGGATAGAGGATGCAATAAAATACGTAAATATGGAAGAAAATATTCAGCTTAGAACAGAGAAAGAGTCATTGAAACATATAGAATGTGTAGTTAATACAAACGCGGGTGGTTTTGGTTTCAAAACTGCTTCTCCTTTAATAAATTTAGAAAATTTTGATATAATTGAAGGATTTGTTCCTGATTATATGCACTGTGTACTGCTTGGAGTAACGACACAATTTTATGCATATTTTATGGAAGGAAATAAGGAATATAGTTTAAGTAGAGATGTTGTTTCAATGATTAATAACTTTATGCAGAAGTTAAAAGTCCCAAATCAAATTGCACGCCGTACTCGTTCGTTCCAAAATAAATCTAAGTTCAAAGCAAAGGAATGGGAAAATTGGGCTCTTCTATATAGTCTTCCTTATCTACAATTAGCTTCAAATTCCCAAAAAAAATATGTAATTCACTGGGCTAAGTTTATAGAAGCTATAAATATCATTATGAATACTAAGTTAAGTATTGCAGAATTAAATCATGCAAATAAATTGCTACATGAATTTGTTTACGACACGGAAATATTATACGGCGAAAAAGCGATGACGTATAATGTACACCAGTTATTACACTTATGTAATAGTGTAAGAAATTGGGGACCTCTGTGGACACACACGACTTTCGTCTTTGAATCTGGGAATGGACAAATTTTAAAAAAAATACATGCGGCTAATGGCGTACATAGTCAAATTTGCAGGTTCATAGGACTACAAGAGGGCAGAGATTTTATACTATCTAAAATAAATGTAATACATCATTGTAATACTGCTGAACAATATTATCTCGACATTCAGAGGGAATATCGATTAACTTCAAAAACGACGAAATATGATAAAGTCAGATATTTTGGAATTCCAAATTTAACCGAAGATAAATGGATTCAGGAATTAAACATACCAATAGGTAGAGGAGTAACATACAGACGGATGATCGTAAATGACTGCTTATATTCAACTATCAAAAAGGAAAACAAAAGAACTGATAACTCATATGCACAATTGAACGATAAAACATATATTCAAATTTATGATTTCATTGTTGACACTTCTAAAAATAAAGAATATACAGTTGCAAAAGTAATAACAACGGCTCCGATTTACCAGAATGTATGCAAAACTGTAAGAAAAATTATTAGTATTGAAAATGAAATTGTGCCTTTTCAAACCAACGAAATTTCCCGACCATGTATAGTTATACCAGTGAATGGAGTAATGTATATTTGTACTGTACCAAATATTTTCCATTATTAATAAAAATTATTTCGCAAATTTGTGCAAACCTTTTTTCCTTTTTAGGCTTATCCGATATTACAATAATTGTCAATAATAGCCTTCAGGTAGTATTAGTGGCAGACTAGTTTAGTGAACATTTAGATAAATAAGAATAATACTGTAAATAATTAACTTATGACATTATTATTATTATACTTCAATCATAATGCAAATAAATACAAAAAGAAAATAGAACTGTTGAATAACAAATGTTGAATATTCTGTTTTCTTGAAAAAGAAAACTTATATTAACCCTAATAGCACGAAATATTCTGAGGACATCATGAAAATGTTTTTCTATGTCTGAATCTTTCTCCTCAAAATATTCTAAAATATTTTGAAATATTTTGAGAACATACTCAGAATGTCCCCATGTCTAGATAGATAATATACCTAAGATATTTCTTGAAATATTTTTGGGGTGTACCAGAAATGTTTAAAAATATTTCTGGGACATGGCTAAAGTTTAAAATTTTTCTGTTTTTAATTTTAGCCATGTCCCAGAGATGTTTTGAAACATTTCTGGTACACCCCAAAAATATTTCGAGAAATATTCTAGGAATATTATCTACCCGGACATTCTGAGTATGTTCTCAGAATATTCCAAAATATTTAAAAATATTTGTAGGAGAAAGATTCAGACATTTAAAAACATTTTCAGGATGTCCTCAGAATATTTCGTGCTTATAATACGAAGAAATGTATTAGAACGTATTGCGCAATCTATTATATTGTGCGACGTAATGCGTTACATTATTTATATAGTTATATAATGCAACATGTAATATCTCACATATCCTATATTTATCATTTGATTTAAATTCATCATATCATATGACTTATCATATGTTTGAACTTATCAGATGATTTAATACATGTTTTATCATATGATTTGTGTAATCGTGATGTGTGTAATCGTATTATGTATTGTGCGGCGTAATGTACAATATTATTAAAAAAATGTAATTTCTCATATATCCTTCATTTATCATCTGATTTAAATTCATCATATGATGTATCATGTAATTTATCATATGACTAAATTTACCGGATGATTCAGCACATGGTTTATCATATGACTTATCAGATGATTTTAACACATGTTTTATCATATGATTTTTCATATGATTTCATATAATAGTTCAATAAAAAATGAAAAATATTTTGTGTCATTAAAAATTTGATAAAAACAATTATATTAAATTACATAGCGAATTAAGAAGTTAAATTCAGAAATTTATTAGAGCAATAAGAATAAACTATGGTAAGGATCCTTATACTTTATATAAATCATAAACCGTACATTTATTATTATATGTGTTTTATGTATAAAATTTACATAATGAAATAATTAAAAACCCAAAATAAAAATGTATTATATTTTGCTGTACAACATGACCTATTACATTTTTTAATTTTTACTTTAGATTCATCATTATGAGGTATTCAGAAAAGGACAAAAATTATTATTCGCAAAAATAAAAAGTTCGGCGTTAAAGAGTTAATGTTTGTTGAATTTTTAATACAGTTATGACTTTAACATTTTGTATAAAACTTCATAAGTACTAATGAAACATGTATTAACATATTTTATATTCATTACAAGAATTTTTCAATTAATTTGCTTTTTTAAGATCTACATCGACATATTAAAAGTACTCTTTTTTTTTGTAATTTAACATATCATTCATTTTATCATACAATGTATCGGGTGATTCATTTCATGATTTTTTAAAAATACATTAATTAAATGAATCAGTTAGATTAAGAGAATATTACAAAAGTGGGTTATAATGTTAATATTTGTCTCAATTGCAATGTGTTTTTACTTGTAAAATTTTTTATTATTTTTTTAAGTTAATTAGTACAGATGTAACATTTTGTACCAAATTTTATAATATTTTTTAAAGAATTATGAAAGTGATATTTCACATAATTTATCATGTGATTGAATTTAACACATGCTTTATCATACACGGAGAAAAATATATTGTAAATTTTCCCATAAATTATAGGAAAGCGGTCCTAGAAGTAGCATTTTGGGGTAAAGTAAAATTATTTATGATAAAAAGTACTTTAAACTTATTACATTCTTTATCAAAATTAGGAATTTTTATAATAAATGGAAAAAATTTTACCATAAATTATTTTACTTTTTCCAAAATTTTCCTTTTATGTCCGCTCTGCTAGAATTTATGGGAAAATTTAGTAATATTTTTTTCTGCGTGCAGTTCGGAAATTTCCGTTGCGAAATCCCGAACGATTCCAATTATATTTTTTTCATTCGGAATCGTCAGGAACTCAGAACACGGGAATGGATACAGTTTGGAGCATAGTGGTTAGGAGATTCAAAGGGGAAATAAGGTGGGGATTAATGTTGTTTGAAAGGATAGTTAACATTGTATTACTATATAGAACATAGGTATGGGGATGGACAGAATACAAGGAAGTGGAAGGTATGAGAGCAATACGTTTTGAGGATAAAGGAAGATGTGCGAGATTGGTAAATAATTGGTTAGGATATGGTTTGGGCGGATGAGAAGAATGAGAGAATGTGAAAGTAGTAGAAAGAATTATTTATAAGAAGATGCAATTGGTCAGGAGATAGTATAAGAATGTTATGGAATGAAGGAAAGTGTTTTTAAGTTATTAAAAGAGAGAGATAAGATGGTGTATAAATTGGAAAGATATAATAAAATAAATGAGTCTAAATTTAACGAGTGATATAAATTCGCCAAAACAGATGCTTTGTCAAGATATCTGAGTGATAGAAAATTGGAAATAGAAAAAGGATTGCGAGAATGAGATGTGGCTGTGAATGGAGAGGATGTAGATATTAGATTGAACGGGAAAAAAGAATGTGCAGAAAATGTGAAATAAAAACTGAAATATCGGACGTGTGGTGTATGAGTGGAAGTTAGTGTGAATGAATGATTCGCAGACGATGAGAGTGGATAGCTGAAAAATGGTGTTTATAAAAGGATTGAATTGTGAGGGGACAACTACGAAAAATGGAAGTCCCTCGGCAAGGGCGCAACCGATAAAGTAAACGTGGAGGACAGAGCGAGATATTGTAATAGCGACATTGCAGAAAGCGACAATTATGAATTTTGTAAAGTCATCCAAAACTTCAAAAGTTCTTTCTTCTTGTAAAGAAACTGTTAATAGTCATGAAAATGAGAAATAATTGATTAATTAAATACGTAATAATAACTCAATAAAAATACAGGCAAAACCACAATTTAAATTTAAATTCTCATAATTAGTTTGCACATTTAAGGAGGCCATCGACCGAAAACAGTTAAACAATTTTGTGAAAAAAAAATAAAAAAAAGAATTTTTACAAAAGAAGTTTGATTACGTATTTTGATACTTTGAGTATCCTCTTTAACGCGCTGTTATTAAATTTGTGAAAATATAATTGGAACATGACTTATTTAACCATTTTCTATAACTCTACAGAGGCGAGTATATACTTAAAATGATTATAGCAAATGTCAAATTATTTAGCAAATAAATGAACAGAAATTATTAAAAATACGTTATAATTTAATTCTAAAAGGAAACTACATTTTTTCAATATAAATATTTGTTTAAATTTATTATTTTAAATAAGATAATGTAATAAACATAGTATAAAGATATAATAAACGTAAAATTAACAGAAATGTTATTAATTTTACTTAACATTATTGCGAAAACAACTGAAAATTATGATAAAATGTATATCTTATCAAAAACACTACGACTACGCCAAGCACAAAGTTCTGAGACAAGTCGGTACACACCTCACAGTCTAAACTGAAAACAAGAAGCCAAAGAACATTCTATAAAAAAGAAACAAGAACCCTATCATTACTCTGGCATTGCAGATTAAGAATTATATTTTAGTGATTAATTCCTTTGAGTTTTTGCTCGAATAAACCGAATTTTATAATTCAAACCTGAATATCTCTATAACCTATTTTTTCATTTATAAACCTTAAAAAAAAGACGAGAAACCAGTGTTGAATAAAGTTAGCTCTAGTTTGCAGCAGCTTGTTCAGAATGTAATAAAGAACAATCAAGCTATAACGATTTTTGTAAAAAAATTATTTAAAAAGTTATAAATAAAAATATTAAACAAATACCCTAATTGATGTCAGTTTATAGACTTTTTTCAAAAACATGTAAATTACTGAAAAACTGAATTTTATATAAGAAATCCGTCTATCCAATTTGTTCTCTATTACATGCAGAACAATTTCATTAATC
>JABFPY010000081.1:0-13342 GCA_022817165.1 Phoenoteleia sp. ZL-2020 | reverse complement strand
ATTAATTTTGAAAATTATTTTGATTTATTAATTTATATAAATTTTAATTACACAAATTCATGAATAATTTTATTAAATTAAATTAAAAATGAGCATTTTAAAATGTTATTTAAATTATAAGATTAAACTAATCTTTAATTTCAGTAATAAACTGTACATTTACTTACATAAAAATTAGGGGCGTATACATTTTATCAAATTTTAATTCCATAAACACACACATTTTATCAAACATACATTTTATGTAAGAAACATTTTTCGAAATAACATTTTGTATAAACTGACATTTTATCACACACACAATGTATTATATCTAAATTTTATCAAACGTATATCGTATCGACGCACAATTATATCTTAGAACTATTTTATCTAATAAACTTTTTAGAAAATAACATTTTACCAAAACTTACATTTCATCATGCACACATTTCATAATATATAAATTCCATCAAATTTATATTATTTCAAGGCAAACACTAAAATTCATTTATATTTTATCTAACCAACATTTTATCTAACGTAGTATTGTATCAATATTCACGTTTTATCACACGCGCAATAGTACCAAAAATAGATTTCATCAAACCTACACTATATCAGCACGCATTTTGTATATTATAGATATTGTATTTAAGAAAGATTTTATCTAACGTAGCATTGTATAAAAATTTACATTTTATCATACATATATTTTATCAAATATACATTTTTTCAAAACTACACTATATTAACATGCATATTGTATATTATTGACATTTTAACCTAGAAACACATTATGTAACTTACATGTTATCAAATATTAGATTTTATTAGACAGACATTTTTTCAATTTTACATTTTATAAAAATTACATTCTGTCAATAAGCACATTGTATATTATGAACTTTTTATCTTATATACATTTTATCAAACTGACATTTGATCGAAATTAATATTTGAACGAACTAACATTTCATGAAATTTACATTTTAACAAATAAACGTTAATGGCGTACACATTTTATTATGCGAACAATAAATGAAAGCATACAGTTTATTTAATTCACCTTTCGTCAAGTTTATTTTTTAACAATCCTACATTTCATTTAATACACAGTCGATACTACTCACATTTTATCTTGATATACAAATAATCACAAGAATATTGCAATAAATACATGTTTCAGTAATCAATTTTGATCAAAAATATAAATATTGTAAGATTCACATTTCAAAATATATACATTTTATCAAAGACACATTTTGTAAAAAGTATATTTTAATAACAGTTCATTTTTAAAAAAATGCATTGATTGAAAACATTAATTTTAAACTACGTATATTTCAGTAATTAATCATTTTTATCGAAATACAATTACAGCTAAATACATCGTATAAAAATCGTCGTTTAATAATATAAACTCTAGATCAACGATAATATTTATTCAACAATTTCATTATATACATAAACACATTTGATATTACTGACATTTTATACAATTCACATTTGATCAAAGATACTTTTGTGTAAAATGTTTATTTGGTTCCTTAAAACTAATGTTATAATGAAAGAAACTCGTTCATAATATATTGTATTTCGCACCTGTTTTTGTACTGTAATAACTAGATGGCACCACTTGCATTTTCAATAATATTTTGATTTAATATTATCAAATTTAATAGAATTAATTTAATACGGTTTTCAGGTTTTAAGTAACATCCATGAAAACGCAAACATTATTTGATCATAATTTTCGCGGTGCAATGTCCGAAATTTCATAAAACATTTTAGTCATAAAAAATTTGATAATATAATTTACGTGTGTTTCCAGGAATTTTAAAGCAATTATTGAAAATAATTTCTTTGAACTGCTATTAGCTTTCTTTTAATAATTTCATAATGAGAATATTTTTAGAAGTATGAATAAAAATATTAATTGTCACAGAGTAATACGACTATGTATATAATGGACCTACGAGACTCAGCGTTTACATCAATCTGTTAAGAATACGGATCTTTAAAAATTTCAAATTCTGATTTGAAAATTTGATTTATTTACTATATTTTGCAACATTTTTCGTTTCGGTTAAATGTAGATAAGAATTAATTCTCAATGAAATGAAAATCAGGAACAGAATTACAAATGAAATCCGAATGTATACATTCCAAAGTCAATTTCTTTAAATTACAATTTCATATTAGATATCAAAAGGTATTGTTTTAATTATATCTGTATAATTAAAACAAACTAATTTGTGAAAAATTATTTTATTGCACTTTAAACTAAATAATTTACCAAATAATTTTAAATAATTTTAATTTATTATTTTAATGAAAAAAAGTGTTGCAGGAATTATTACGTTTCCCCGTATTTAAACAAAATCACCTGGGTTTTTGGTTTTAGAAGTTAAGAAGGAAATCACAAAAATACATAATTGATTGTTTTCCTGTATATAACTCGTACATAAGAAATACATTATTCCCTACATGAATGTTTGATGGTAATTTTTCTTTTGTTTTGCAATATTTTCTAGCAATGCAACTGGTATTTCTGAATTATTTAAATTTTAATAATTACTTCTGCATAAATTAAACAATACTTTAAAAAATAGCATTTAAACATTATTTTTTCATTAAAACTGTTTCACTTGGGTTACCGATCGTACAAAAAATCACTCATTTTTTTCAGCGAAAAATTTAATAAAATACATCTTACATAATATGTAAAATATTTCTAATTAAGGCAGATAGTGGCTAATAATTTATTCTTATAATATAAACAGTGGAAATTTAAAAAATCTGTTATTTGCTTAGTGTTAGTATATGGGATATTGACTTGATGGTTGAAGGGTTAATTATTCGAAAAAAAGACAACAATGGAATTATATTTTCTATATTAAAAAAAATTTTATTTTAAATAAAACTAAAAATATTTTAAAAAATTGGAACACGTCATGTCGGGAAATGTACGGCGTGAATCGTTCTGGCGGGCCTGTTGCACATTGGACAAACGAGCCTATTAAACTGCTGATTTAAAACTCGTCGGTTATTTAAAATATACGAATACTGTCTGCTTGTTGCGACCATTTTGTTGGCACAAATGCCACAAATAGATAGGTCGAAGCAGGGTTCAAATATGTGGTCTGCATCATTTTCTTGACACACGAAACACAGCTTCTGAAAAGTGCCCTGTCTTTCGCGATATTGCGGAAAAGGGAAGTCTTCTCTCGGTTCCTTTTCTTCTATAAAATCTGAAATATAAAAGTATAATATTCTATTGTATTATTTTGTAATTGTATGAATTTTTATAATTTTCGAGTTTTCTGGTAAACAAAATATTTTAATAAAAAAAGAATTTTTTTCATTCATAAAAATATAATAAAATACGTTAAAAAATGTCATTAGTTGTAATTTTCCGTGAACAAATTTGTATGTAAACATTCAAAATATATGTAATATTCATATCTATTTTATGCTTATATCTTCAATAAGTAAACAATGCATTTTGTATTTAGTTAACTATTCAATAAAAAATTTAACTGCGATAATCTGAAGCGGAAAAATGTCCTTGACGATAAGAGTTTTCACATAATCTGTTCCAGTAACTCGAAACATTCTAAGCATATTCCTTAAACATTAGGATAATTAGAATATTTACCTGCAATTTCTACATCCATTTCATCACGAAAGGGTTCAATTAAATTAGCTACATCTACAAGGCAGAGGATAATTAATAATATTTAATTAGTGTAAAATCATTCACATTTTTGCTACCTACAATATATTATTATTTAATACCTACCATCCTCATTGCTTATTTCAATCAATTCCTCTGAAACAAATACCAACATTATTATAATTTGCATTATATAAACCTACACGATAACATATCCGATCGAAGTTACATCATTCATTTCTAAAACAAAACATATGTTTCATTCCAGCAGAAAGTGTCAGTATTGAAATCGATAATTAAATTCTGGTTTCCTTCTTATGGCAAAAAATTAAATCAATTTAATTACATTCAAAGATCCCTGTAACACCTTTTTTCTATTACGAGTTCTGTTCCATGGATAATAGTCACGTGATCAAAATACTGCAATCTGATCAATTGATCATACTTTCAGTTTGATATTCATGAAAATGCATTTAAACATTTTTTATTTCAATTCTGTCTATTTCTGTTGGAATTATGTAAGCAATGAGAGCTTCCATTATAGCCATTGAATTTATGATTACAATGGATAACTTTAATAGACACTTACCATGCAATATGACTTCAGGATTAAAAATAAGTTCTGAAACATAAATATATTTATATATTATTTTCACTAATACACATTTACATTTTCGTAAAGATATCTGTCTGGTTCTAACATTGCTGAGCATGCATGTATAACAAAGACAGATATCCTCAAAATATGCTGTCTGTCAGCTTGCATGAAGCTTTCAACGACCATTCCAGTATTATTAAAAATTTCAGAGACTAAACCAAAGTTCTTTACTAGATTAATGAAAACTGAAATGAATAATGTATGACACATTTAAAATTATAAAATATTTATAATTTATAGGTTCATTATACCACATTATCATTTTTTCAAGAATTTCAGAAAAATTTCTGTTACTTTAAAAAGTGTTATCATATTCATTGAGATTCTGAAGTCAGCTAACCCCAGTTAAACCAACTAAATTCCGCACTATCTTACTACGGATCTTCATTATGATTTCATTTAAAATAAAAAGTACTATAGTGAGTTAACATATATCCACATTTGTCATTATAAGTAGATTATATAATATAATACAGTATTCACCATCTAAATTATTAACATTTAATTCCTCTTCTTGTACTTCATCTACAAAAGAGATTAGAAAAATGAAAATACATATTTCAATTCAAAATTGATTTCATACTTATAATGCATATATAAACACTTACTGACACGAGTATCTTCCTCCTGGGAAAGATCGATTGTTTTCTCTGAAAAATAATATTATTTTTACAACACCAGTACTCAAAAAGCAACTTTTCGTTCTCCTGAAAAGACAATGTATGTCTGTGCAACACGTTTCAGCCTACCTTCTTGTTCAACATTTACTTGATTATCTATTCGAGGGTTTACTTCGTTTGTGAATATATTATTCATTTCACTATCGCTGTTTAAAACGTTATCAGCTTCAACATTCTCAAGTTCAACGTTTCCAGGTACAACGTTTTCAACTTCGATAGTCTCAAGTTCTATGTTCTCAGCCTCATTGTTCTCAGTTTCAACATTCTGAGATACAATATTATCAGTGTCAACTCTAAGTCCATTACTGTCATCATCAGTGGAGCTTCTGTCTTCCATGTCACTAAGTTCTTCATCGTCATCACTTACATCGCTAGACTCGGATTCAGACTCAGGATTATTTTCAGAATCACCAGTTGTGACATTGTCGATATAATGAACTGATCTGGCAGTTTCGCCAACAATCATTGGAGCTCTATCAAAAAATTGTTCCAACGTAATGTCTCCATCTGCGTATTGTTTCCATACTCTATTAATTTCCTCATCAGGCAATAAATTTCTTCTCTTCGGTACTCGCGATACCCGTCGTCCAGCTCGCAGTTGAAGTATGTCCAGATGTGAATCTTGCTGTAGACCAACTATCCTCTCTGAAAACGCAATTATCATACCACACAAAACGTTTAATGATTTTAGAACAATATTTAATTTACATATGCTAATTTAACAAATAATGGTAAATTATATGAATTTAAATGATCTAAGAAATTAAGTATATGAAACAATATACAAAATTTGCATAATTTTCATGAAATGTTTTTGAATTTCTACGAAATTTTTCGCAGGAAAAAATTCTATTTTCATAATTCAAGAGAACCTGCTTTTTTCAGTGTCATTAAATAAATAATTGTATTTAATTCTTTACTGATAATTTAGATGCTTGTCGTTGTCATACTGTGACTTACTCATAAAATCAACAATTTCCGGGTTCTTTTGAATCCTGTCAAGGTACTGGCGATGTAGAGATTCTAAAATATTGTTCGTTCGTCTTTTAAGACCGAAAACTGAGAACGTCGCCGGAGTAATTCTTCTTAACCAAAAGGTTCTCACGTATGTAATTAATCCTTCAAATGATTGTTTTAATCGAGGTGGACATTTTTCACGTAACGTATTAAATCCTGCCTCTATATCGGCAGCTGGCAAGAGGGCCAACATTATTATCTTTTTAACTTCAAGCCACTGTGGAGTGTTAGTTTCACGCCTTGTTATGACTTTCAGAGACGTCGCTTTTCGAACAATAGCCTAAAACAAATTAGTTATTTTTAATATGTGTATTCGAAAAATTTAATTAAACGTGAAATTTATTTTAATTTTCCCAAAAAATCGATTAATAATTCTTTTATTATCGTTATGTAGGTCTATTTCGTTGAATATGCAATTGTGTATATGTATTGTAAAAAGCATTTTAACTTTTACCTGCGCAAAATGAAAAAAACAGCCTATTGTTTGGATATTTCCAAAAATGTCTCTCACGGCTCTGTGAATCGCCATTTCGAAGTCACATATGACAACTGATGGTATAAAATTACGTGCAAAAGATGTCCGGAATACTTCAAACATCTTGTTATATGCTGACGTAGTTTTACTGGAAAGGAGTGCCCATGCTAATGGAACAGCCTTTGAAAATATTGAAAATATTACTTCAGGAAAAAAACTATCGCTTCAAATAAGTCTTTATGTTTATTTAATAGAGGCTTATTTTAAGATTTTTAGATGTTTTTTAATATCTCTGAAAAGTGTCTTTTTCTAAGACATTTGTATTTTTTCTTACAAATGACTTACAATAAAACTATTTTTTCCTGTGATACCCGTAATTCAATTCAAAGTCAATTTTTGTTATTAGACTCTATCACGTGCTTCAAAGTTGCTTTAACATTTAATTAGTTTGCTATACTTATTACTTTATTAATTTAACTTTCATATTCATCTATAAACAATAAAAACGAGCATTGTAATTTCATATTTTATTATAATTTATACCTCTTATAATACTATTTCCTCGTACAGTTAATGCTCGCCTAGCTAACGAAGTCACCTCAACAAAACATGGTAGATTAAAGATAGAAAATATATAGTTTATAAATTCATAATAGGTAGATATATTCACCTGGTTATGTAGAAATTATAGCTAATTTCTACGAATATGATCTATATTACGTAGAATCTCTTTAATTTCAAGGTAACCGGGTGGAAATTTCGACGTTCTATGTATGCACAGTATATCAACCTTCTATCTTAAATCTAATTTTGTTTTAATAGGGCAGAGATCGGGACCATTCTGCTAGCTAATAACATAAGGGGTAGTATTGTCTCTACTGACTCGGAATGCTTTCACAGTTTTCCGACTTACATTATGCGCGTATAATTTAAATAACGTGCCATGAAAAGCAATAATATTTGTGAGTTTATGTACTCCAAAGTGGGGATGAAACGCTTGAGAAAAAGCTATTCGAAGATTAGCTAGCTGAGCACTAAAAGTAATTAAATTTATGAAGAAAATAATAAAAATGCAACTAAATAAATAATACAGTAAGTAAACGTATATATGCCTTTTAAATATAAAAAAAATTTCATTACATTGTTGAAAACGGGACGCTGTTTTAATATCTTGTAAAAGGGGATATAACGAATTCGTATTTAAAAGAAGGATAACTATGATATTCATCGAAAGACGGGATATTCAATTTTGATTAGTTTTTATATAAAATGTTTCTTAGTTTTACTGTTTACTGCCAAAAAGAGTAAACGAAATGTAAATAGTAACATTAATACATGGTATTTTTTTGTAAAACGAATTTAAAATCTTTTTAGTTTCGTCAACTCCAATAAATGACACTTTTAATTTCTCTTTCTTCACTTCATATTTTGAGATATACTCTTTTATACCGTGTTTTAATTCTTTTAATATTGTATAATATTCCAATATATAAATAAAAAAATTACATGATCCTGGTCAACGGTCATAAACGTCACGAGCTCGTAAACCCTGCTAAAATTCGGTCTCGTTTTATCGTAGCATCTACGTATAATTCTTTGGACGAATTGAAAGTATTGATGAAATCTGGATTTCCCATCACAACGACATCCGATCCATCTACAGCTGCTTCATGCTCCACATTAATTGCTCCTTTTGTGTAAGTGAGCATTTGTTGCCATTTCGGATCATTTTTTGCTAATTGCGCTAATTCCAGCAAACTGTTAAGTTTCGGAGGGGAAAATTTTTTTAGCGACCTATGCATTTGTGTTTGTATTTTCCGAAATGGCAATTGCAGAGCAGCTTTAGGATATCTATATATAATAAAAGAAAGCATTCTCGATACATACTCGTGAAACTGTAAATGGTTAAATAAATAAACAAATTTATTATTAATTATTACTATTAGTTATTATAAATAAAAGAAAAAAGTTTCATTTCTATAAATATACAATAACATTTTAATAGAATAATGTATACAAAAATTGAAGGTTTTTTTATTAATAACATTTAGCCATGTAAAAATGTGAATAAACTTTATGCAAACTTCTAACAACATTTTTAATTATTCTACATTAATAATTTCGAATACTTCAAAAATAATACTTACAATAATCGTAAACGATTATAGATAGACTTCGCTTTCCCACCATTTTTGCAATCCTCCTTTAAAGCACTTTTGAATTGATTTAATTCTGCACTTCCTATTTTTGGAGCATGATTGTGCAGGTGGGTTTAACATAAAATAATCACCGTTTATGATTTATCCTTTGCCTTTGCAATATTGCTGGTACATGCAACATCTGATGTTTCTTAAAACATAACAAACAATTAATACGCAGTTAAAGTGAATGCAATAATATTCCCAACTGAACAAAACCATTGTAGAAACGTTAGAGAAACTTTTCACTGTAAGTTTAAAAAACATACCCTGTAAACACGTATTGCCCAATAATTCCCTAAAGTTGCGTCTCAAAAATTGCCCAATTTTTATCCAATTTTTGCCTAATTAATTTTTACGTTAATTGCTCAAGAATTGACCAATTTTAATCTAATTTTTTTAGGTTAACTGTTCAATGATTACAAAACGTTATAAAAATAGTATATGCTTGTGCAATGAACATTTCTATAGAGTATTTGTAGATTTAATAACAATAAATTATTATTTTAATGTTATTATTAAAATTCGTAGTTTATGATACTTGATTGTTAAATTATTTATATTAATTTAATTTATTGTTTCCATTAATATTTATGTAATAAAAATATATTTTATTTGAACAGGTTATAGATTTTAAAAAATATATATA
The DNA here is from genome assembly GCA_022817165.1 of Phoenoteleia sp. ZL-2020. Lineage (NCBI taxonomy): Eukaryota > Metazoa > Arthropoda > Insecta > Hymenoptera > Scelionidae > Phoenoteleia > Phoenoteleia sp. ZL-2020. The sequence goes on along the minus strand of JABFPY010000081.1, from coordinate 4,007 downwards.
ATTTTAGTAGATTTATTTTGATGTAAAGTATTCTACAAATTATGTACTACATTTAATTATGAATCAAAGAAATTAACAAATATTTTAAAAATTATAGCGGATTTTTTTTAAATATAAAAAAAATATTCATTTTCGTCAAACTAATTGGCATCTAAGTTTCAAACATGAGTATTCATTTTAAGCATACTGTTCTTAATTCGTAAAATATATTGTGCAAATAAAGTTTATATTTAAACAAAATATTTTTGTAATCACTAATTACTAAACATGAAGTACTAATTCAAAATTAAATTTCTTTATTGCGCAACAAATCAACATGTCCTATTTTGAAAATATTTTTCCAAATCACTTAAAATTATGCCTATTTTGCAATTATTGAGTAGTTAAGCTAAAAAATTGGGTAAAAATTGCACAATTAACGTAAAAACGAATTGGGTAAAAATTGGACAAAAATTGGGCAATTTTTGAGACACAACTTTGGGGAATTATTGGGAAATTCGTACAATCAGGATGTTTTAACAGGATAATAACATGTTAAACGTTTGAAACATTTTTGTAACGATTCACGAAAACGTTTGTATAACGTTCATAAAACGTTTCTGCGACTTTAAAAACGGACATTTTAACGGTTTAGAAACGTTTTAAATATTTAATGAACATTTTTAAACTTACAGTTAAACGTTTCTCAAATATTTCTACAACAGTTCAGTTCCGTTGGAGATTAATAAGAAAAACATTATTTTTTCTATAGAATAAAATATAACACTTTTTAAAATTTATTTTAGCTATTTTTTAAGTAGTAAAAACATGAAATATTGTTTATAATGGGATGAAAGTAAACTTACTGAATGCTTTGTTCTTTTTTTTTCTTCGAAGTCGTGAAATTTGTGTAAACATATTTCGAATCAATATAAATTCTTTTGTTTACAACCATAATTGTCGGCTGCACAATTTCCTTTAGTTTCTGTCCATGCAAACTCATTATCCTACACAAAATTCAACACTATATATTTGTTTCTTGGAATAAACTGATAATATAAAAAACAATTTTCCCTATATTGCAGATATTATGCGAAGAAATTCTTTCATGCCTTAAATAAAATGTATATAAATTAAATTTCTATTTACTTTCGCAAAATTCTGCTTTATTCGCACAAAATAACGGAGATAAAAACTGCAATACCGAATGCCACTTTGATAAATATTTGTATGCCCTTGTCTGTTGTTTTGGTCGGCGCGGAGCAGGGGGTACATATTTGTCCTATTAATTTTGTATTATCATAACATATCCCCAGATAAACATGGGGATTTTTTTGTTGTCCTTTCTAAATTTGTTAACTTCTATTTACCCTGATAACCGTGGATAATGAATACGATTTACATACAATTTATATCATTGCAATTCCAGATTAAGCTAAATTATTTATATAAATTGTTTACTAAACAAATTATTTTCACAATATTACACAAAAATACATTAAGAGAACAAAATATAAATTTTTAGTGAACCAGATTACTAAGTTGGTATTATACTTGCATTTCGCTAAAAATTGACGATAGTTCTATCAAATATTATCGCATTATCGCAATAATCTGTTGTGTACTTGATAATTATGCATAATTTATGATTTTTGCTCTAGATAATTTATTCCAGCCCCATGCAACTTTCCTATTTTTCGTGACTCTATGTTGGCAGCGCCGCTAGAGGGCATCCGTAAAAGTTAGACCAATTTATCTTCCTCTGTCTCTATAACCAATTCCGAACCCAAGAGACCTCTCTTAAACCCGTAAGCCCCCTCACAGAAAATATGTTTGCTACGGTAAGCACCATTCCTGCGGATTTACTTTCTAGACCATGTGCGACTTTTGTATCAGCAAGCAGAAAATGCGACAGTTGGCCAACAAAAAGTTTCCCCGCACAAACGAGACACGAGGATGCCGAGACTCGGCGAGAAAGCTAGGAAACCGAGAAAACCGTGAGCGGCTCTCCTGAATTGCATTGTAGATGACAATGATCTTGGTTACGTGTCCGCACAATGCAGCGCGGCGCTTAGGCCCATAACTGAGATCGGCGGGTGGGCCCTGCTCTCTTTCAGCTTTTTCAGCCGAACGTGAATCCCAGAAAAGTCTTTTCCCTGGAAAGAGATTTTTCATCGTCCAGAAATCGCCGTGAACTTCCGCCGCCGAAATTGACATCGCTGGGACGAAATTGCGCACACGTCGAGGAAAAATTGAGTCGTTCCGTTTACGAGCGCACTTTAATACGTCACGCATTTTTATGAATGCCGTTGATAGTCGCGTATGCAAAGAAGCTGAAGGTGGTCATGCGAAGAGGGTGAGCCGCGATTACAAAGGAGAATTCTTATTTTGCCGATGAGGTAAAATATTAGAGCGCCTCAGCGCCGGTCCGGCAGCATCCATAAATAAGATTTCTCCACGTAATACGTAATATCGCGACGGAGACGAAAGGCATTCCATTGTGCTTTTATCTTTATTCATTTTGTATAGTTTTATCGCCACGCCGCTACGAATATCAGAACTTCGAGACGCCAGTTAGCGATTCTCTATGTTAGCGGTATTTTATACCGTGCTTATATTCGTGTTGTGGATTTTTCACAACCTGGGTTTTGGTTGTGGAGTTGAAAATTTCGTAGTTTCATTTTAAAGAAATTAAGGTTTTCATTAAATTTATTGATTAATTAAAGTAAATTTCATATATTAATACATTTAAAAGTTAATTTTGATTGAAGGCTTCTACCTGAAAAGAAGAATCTTGTTATTTAGACAAGGATTATTTTTGCATTAAGTAGAGCCCTTTTGCTTCACGAGAAATTAATTTAGAAGAACAGAATTTTTCTTTTTATGAAACGTATTTGTGAAAAAAGAATTTCCTAATAGTACGTTTTCCTAAAAGATACAATTTTTCAGATCTGATAGAAGATTTAAAATAGATCTTACTAGAGAATTTGTAAATGTATGATCTGATTAAAATCCAACGTTAAATGTAAAACTTTGTATACAAATTTACAATATAACATTTCTGTCAGTTTTGGCATTAAGTGTGAAATAGAAGAGACGTAAGATGGAATTGTTCTAAAATAAAAATTTAGATATTACTTTTTCTGCCTGAACTGATCTTACATTTTAATCAAATATTTATTTAGACTTAATTTAGATCTTTATAATATTTTTATGAGATTCAAGGCAAAGTTTTTACAACATCCGATATTATTAAATGTAAATTCATAAACCAAATATCTCGTAGTTTCTCAATAACACCGGTTGCACACAACTAATCAAAAATTGTTTTACTCGTCCCAGCTACATTTCCACTACATTCATAAAATGACTATTCGAAAAATACAGGAATCGTTTAACGATTAGAGTATTTTCCGCTGAAAATATCGACAATATGAATATCTCTTCCTGATTAAACGACAAATCCGTTAAAGAATATGAAGCCAATTTTGGACTATTTACTTACTCCTGTTTTTCCTATTTTTATATAAGAATAATAACAATTGTCAAACATTGGGCGCCGCCATCTTGAATTTATACATTTAACTGAATATATTTTTTCATTTGTAAATTCATTTGAGCTTCAAGAATTTCGTTTATACAGGAAAAGAATAAATAATTGAAGTAAATATTTCTAAAGAGTGCATTAAATTCATCACTGTCCAACATGACGCATAATTCGAGTATTTCTCCAATAATGGAAAATGACAAATTCGAAAAGGTCATGAAATAAATTTCAACCTCGCCCGAAGCATAACTCAAAATGTTAATTTCCCTTCCAGCGAAATGAGCACAAATAAGTCTCATAAAGTTATTACGTTCGTTGTTTCTCCAGAAACGCAATATCCCAAGACAATAATTCGTACCCGAAGGTCTCATGCATCGGCATCCTCGATTAACAACATAATCACGAAAAGTCCGGCATCGCAGCAGGGTCATAAAAAACGTAACAATCGGAAACGTCGTATCAACGAGGCTGACTTTATGAC
>JABFPY010000080.1:0-13396 GCA_022817165.1 Phoenoteleia sp. ZL-2020 | reverse complement strand
TGTGATTTACCATGTGATTTATCATATGATAAATCATATGATTTTTTTCCAACGGATGATTTCCTTATTGAAAAAAATCATGTGATAAATTCACATAACAAAATAATTTAATAAAATCATCTAATTTCTTTAAAAATATGTACTACTTTTATGCCTAAATATTCAGGAACTTTTAACAAATCACATAATTTGGACAAAGTTTAGTAAATTTAAAAAATCACGTAATGTTTTGCATATATGATGTTTAAAACATTATATGATTTTATTACATAATTTATTATGAACCTTATCGTGTGATTTGTCATGTAATTTATCATATGATTTATCATATGATTATCACGTCAATTTATCATATGATAAATCATATTAATTTTCAACAGGGTTGTTGAGAAATGTACAATTTATCAATTATACAATTTTACAATTTATCGTAAAATTTTACTGTATGTACAAATATTCATAATGTTTCACCCTTATCACATTTTTCTTATGTTTTATTTTATGTTCTATTTTTATTATATTATATTTTTCTTATTTTCTTATTATCACAAGTATTTATATTAAGAAATCGGTTATTTCTTAATATAACAATTGTCATGCGATTTTTAACAAGACTTTTGGATGTGCGTTTCGCATACGATATTTTCATATGATTTTCTCATGTGATTTTCGCATATGATTTTTGCATATGATATTTGCATGCCAATTTATCATATGATAAATTGGCATATGCAAAAATCACATGAGAAAATCATATGAAAATATCATATGCAAAACGCACATCCAAAAGTCTTGTTAAAAATCGCATGACAGTTATTATATTAAGAAATAACCGATTTCTTAATATAAACACTTGTGATAATAAGAAAATAAAAAAATTTAAGATATTAAAAATAGAACTTAAATTAAACATAAGAAAAATGTGATAAGGGTAAAAAATTATAAATATTTGTACATACAGAACAATTTTACGATAAATTGTAAAATAAATTTCATAAGAAATATTCACAGGCATAATGAATTTTAAATATCCATATGCATTTCTCAACAAGTGTTTGCTTATAATTTTGAGAAATTCTTACTTGGTAAATCACATGATATAATATCACTTGATAAGTCATATGATAAATTACATGATGAATCATGTTTTTAAGGATTACAGTGATTTTAAATTCTACAATAACCGTAATTACTGAAATCACTATAATTACAGTAAGAATTGGAAATATTAAATTTATTAAATTCGTTAAAATCATTAATGCAATTAAAATCTGTGGAATTACTAAAATCACTGAAATCAGTCAGATCATTTTAATTACTGTCATCATGGGATTCCTTTGATGCTTCGAATCATAAAAGTAATTCATTCAAATGGCTGGAATTGCTGAAATAACTTGTGTCATTAGAAGCACTGCAATCATTATCATTATTTAAATCATTCGCGATAATATTATTGCCTATGATATTATTTCTATTTTTATGAAGCCATCATTAAAAAAATTAATTTTGAAAAACTTATTTAATACATTACATGATAAATCACATGATAAGCCATGTGATAAATCATATGTTAAATCATGTGATAAAGCATATGATAAATCACATGATAAATTGTATGATAAATCATATGATAGATCACATATTAAATCATGTTTTGAAGAATTACAATGATTTTAAACTCTAAAATCACGGAAATAAATGGAAATATTAGTAAATTCATTAAAATCATTCATATGATTAAAATCATCAGAATTACTATTCAAAAATTGCATGAAATTTTTTATATTAAGAAATAAGTTATTTCGCACAAGAAAAATGCGATAAGGGTTAAACATTATAAATATTTGTACGTGCGGAACAGTTGCATGATAAATTGTAAAATAAATTACATTAAAACTATTCACAGACATGATGAATTTTAAAAACCCATATACTGAAAGAAAAGTTATACCGTCAAATGGGGTGAGATTGGACGTAGGTATGAGATTGGACATTTTTAAATTTTCGCGCTTTTCTGTTTGTAACGTTTGAGGACTACGTTAGTCAGAAGCATGTCTGTATCTATGTTGTGTTTATACTTGAACAAAACAATTATATGTGTCAGAAAATAAATAAAATAAGTATTATTATTTACAAATAATCAATAAACTGTTTTTAACGATTCACACAATTATAACATTGCATATACTTTCTGTTTAATATAAATGTAAAATTTGTTTATAATTATTTAAAATAGTAAATAGTAGTTTTCTCATTTGTCAAGTTTTAGATTATATTTATTTTAATTAAATATTTATCATATTATATTATATACGGTGAATTTATACAAATAATTGCGTTTGCAGAGGTGAGATACCTTAAAGTACGCTTGCTTTAAAAGTTAAGAACTTGCATCACTTGCACACAGGAGGTCAACCTGCTTTATCAGAAGCAGATGAGAACAAACTTGAAGAAGGTATTTTAATCTGTGCTAAATGGGAGTTTCTTCTGACATCTTCAGATATTCGCTTAATAGTAAAAGGTTTCTTAGACCAAAAAATAAAAAAATAAAAAGATTTAGAAATAATATGCCAGGACCTGATTGGTGTAAGTCATTTTTGAAACGAAGGAACAATTTATCGGTGCGACTTTCAGAAAATATAAAACGATCGAGGAATGCTGTGTCAAAAAGTATAGTTAAAAATTACTTTCAAGAATTACGATTGTCTTTAGAAAACGTAGATCCAGGTAATATTTATAATTTTGACGAAATAAATTTCAGTGATAATCCTCGACATGTCAAAGTAATTGTTAGACGATCATCAAAACATGCCGATCGTATAATTGATTCATCAAAAACGTATACTTCGGAAATGCTGAAGGAAAATTGCTATCTCCATATGTGTGTTATAAATCACAACATTTATAGGAATCTTGGGCACTGAATGGACCAAAATGATGTAAATACAATCGGTCTAAAAGTAGTTGGTTTGATCACTCGGTATTTGAAGACTGGTTTCAATCTCTTCTCTTTCCAATTTTATGTAAGACAGATGGTAACAAAAGTTATCATCTGTGACAACCTTTCGTCGCACCTGTCATTAAATGTTATTAACAGGTGTAACGAAAATAACATAAGGTTTATTCTTCTTCCTCCAAACAGTACGCAGTTTTTACAAGCAGGCTCGAAATAAGCACTGTTGCTTATTTCGAGCCATTCAAAAATGTTTGACGAGAAGTACTAACCCGCTGGAGACAACGCAATAAGGATGTTTTACCTAAAGACCTTTTTCCAAGCTTATTGAATGATACATTATAAAACTTGAATCAACAAGTTCAACAAATATGAATGCAGGATTTTCTGCAACTGGTATTTACCCTCTTGATCCTAAAAAAGAATTAAGAAAGTTGCCTGACGAAAAATGTCAAGAGAAATATACAAATGAAGCTTGGACATCAGCATTTGTAAATATATTAAAAGATGCTCGTTTAAATACGACACATCAGTAACGAAAACGACGTAAGTTGAATACAGAACCTGGAAACCGTGTTAGTTTACTAGATCAGGATTAAACCAATTAACAGACGCAAGACAAAGAAATAACAACGAAATCTGTAAGCAATTATTATCTTCGTGGAAGAAAATCGGCCTAAAATTAGTTAATATTAGTTTACTCTTAAAAATTATTATATAATTATTGTTTAATGTTACTTAATATTATTGTTTTTTGAAATATATAATAAATAATCATTAATTTGATAATATACATTGTATATATAAGTTTAAGTTTCTATTTACTGATTACATTATATTATTTATAAGAGATTAATTGTTTTTTTCTTTCGATGTTCTTATATATTAGTTTTTGTATATTTGTGTATCTATAATTTGTTTATTAGATAGACAATATACTTATATTTTTATAGGGGACAAAAAACATCGAAACCTGATTTATATTATGACAGTTTATAGCAATTTATTAGCAATTTATAATATATTTTCAATGGCTGCCCAATTTCACCCCAAAATACGGTAAACATTTGGACACGACTATTGCCATAATATATAATTTATATAATTTAAAATAAAAAGAAAAAAAAATGTTAAACAAACAAAATTTTCATTGAATACTACATTAAATATTAAACAAAATATCTACAAATCGTCCAATCTCACCCTGTTTGACGGTAACAATTATATATATAACCAAACTGTTTAGTAACATCAGGATAACTTCACATCATTCGTAGATATTATTCTACAGTTTCTGCACATCTTTTTATCAAACTGTTATAGTAATATCTATGAACAATGTGAAGTTATTCCGACGTTACTAAACAACTTGGTAATAATTGTCAACTTTTTTTTCAATGCATGCATTCCTCAACAAGTGTTTGCTCATAATTTTGAAAAAATTTTACTTGATAAATTACATGATAAATCATATGATAAATCAGATGATACATTATATGATAAATCATATGATAAATCATATGATAAATTATATGATAAATTATATGATAAATCATATGATAAATCATTTGATAAATTATATGATAAATCATATGTCTTCAGTGATTACAGTGAAGAATGTATAGTGAAAAAGTATGAACTTTGTAACTACTGAAAACACTAAAGTCACAATAATAATTGCCATTATAGCCAGTATTTTTGTAAACGATTTACACAATATTTACATGTAGAAGCCTCCGTAATTTCCTGCATAATTTACATACATCGACCACGTAAATTGTTTACATAAGATTTATATGAATTTTATATAAATTTACATCGAAAAAAGTTGAAAATTCTTTATAAAGTAATATATTCTTACATTATAATATACAGATTTATATAAATTTTATGTAAATTGTATATAAACAATTTACGTAGTCAATTTATGCATATTATGCAGGTCATTGCGGAAGTTTCTGTGTGTAAACATTGTGTAAATTATGTAAATTGATTACATAAAATTTACACAAAAATTAATATAAATCTGGCTATCAGGATAGAAATTATTAAATTCAATAAAATCGTTAATATGATAAAAATCACTAGAATCAGTCTGATCACTTGAATTACGGTCACCATTGGATTTAATTTAATGATTGAATTTATTGAAGTATGTTGTGTCATTAGAAACATTACAATCACTGACATTGTTAAAATCATTCACGATAATATTATTGGCCATGATATGTTTACACGAATGCATGACATTGAAAAATTCTTATTTAATAGATTACATGATAAATCTCATGATTAATCAGATGAGAAATCAAATGATAAATGACATAAAAAATTGTTGTAGGGTATGTGACTCGCATATGACTTCGGAGATAAGTTTAATGTATGTGTTAACACATGATTTCGCATATATATGTCTTATATATAGTCGCACATGATTCCACATAAGACTTTATCATATATGTTCGTGCGTGATTTTGCATACGATTTTCACATAAATTTCATATAAAAATTGATATTCAACTTAATAATGATGTATACATTTTCGCAGAAGTTACGTTAAAATTACGTCGACAATTATGTTATATACTACGTTAAAAATCACATAAGATATCGCCGAACGATTAGAGCTTAGAAATTATGCAATTTCTGGCATCTGATTGTTTTATAGCGAAGATATGAAACAGCGTAACCTATTTAATTAATGTTATTTATTTAGTCGGATTAATAGCCAGGATGGCTATTAATCCGACAAAAGGAAAAATAGTAAATTATTACGTTGTAGTTCATTTTAATACACTGTACTGCTGCTGAGGTTCTTTAACTTAAAGTTTTTTTTACAAATATTATAAAAGTGACTGGTAAGTTTTAAATAAAATAGTACACAATACACTGTACAGTATTATACAAAACTATAATCTAAATATATTTAAAACTGGTACAGTAAAGTATCAATCAATTATCAATCAAAAAAACACACACACACATTTTTTACTTTATATAGTGGAAACTTTATTATTAAATTAACAATTCTATATATATTTAATTTCATTTTTCATGATTTTTGTTTATTAATTAAATGTTAGCCTATGTGGCCCAAAAATTGGACTTGACTTTACAGAGTCCTACTAAGCAATCGTACCTTTTTTATAAATTTGTCGGTAGTTCGGTGGTGGCGTGTGGCCATGTCGTATCATAATCCCGAGTCGCATTATGCCGTGTTGTAGCTAGTGACAGTTAACATGTTTACTTTCCACACCCCCGGATTTTAAGTTCCAGACTATTCCTAGCAAATATTTTATATTTCCTATCTGTAGGTAGGAAGTGTGAAACATTTTTCCTGACTGTTCCAGGCTAGAGTTAAAAATTTGCCTGGAACCTTTAAACTGGGCTGTATTTCGCAATAAATTGTATTTTCTCCTTTTAAAAAGCATATAATAAACGCTGCGAGTAGACCCTACCCTTCGATCCTCTTATTTAGATCTACTAGATAAATACCCATATTTTTTTAGTAACTATACCACATTATTGTCGATATTTAAAAATTACAAAATTGTTCATCGCATTTGAAAACAGTATACATTTTTTATAATATAAAACAGATGTCATAATAATAAGATTGCTAACACGTCTTTCGATTTTTTTATTTCAGTTATTCAAGAAATCAATATCTTAGTAGTGGAATAAATTTATTACCGCGCAAATATATGTTTCATTTTTCACCGGTATTCTAATGCACGGTTTACAAATTTGATTGGTTTCTACAGCTACAAGGTCATTATTTATAGTTGTTATTTTGCGTAAGCTTGGGCATACATTACTAAATACAAGGGATGTCTCTATTGTTTTTCCCACTGTATATTCCTTACTTTGGGAAACATCGACAATAAATGATTGAATCTGAATGTATTTTCCATCGTTCAACTGTGCATACGAATTGTCGGATCGTCGATTTTCCTTGAGTGTCGTTGAGTACAAGCAGCCGTCTTTAACCATTCTTACAAACGTTGAAGTACTGTCGGGAGTTAAATTAAATTGCTGAATCCATTCTTCATCTGTTATCCTTGGTTTTCCGAAGTACCTTACCGTACTGCATTTCATTGTTTTCGATGTTACTTTACAATTTATGTCCATGATATATTGTTCAGCTACAGATTCCCCATTTCCAAGATTCATCTTCAAAGTTATAAAATTAACGCTTTGTTGAAATCCCAGAAATCTACAAACGTGACTATGCACTTCATTAGCGGTATGTACTTTTTTAAGCATTTGTCCGTTGCCAGATTCAAAAACAAAAGCGGTGTGAGCCCAAATTGGTCCCCAATTTCGAACACGATCACATAAATGTAGAAGCTGATGAACGTTGTTGCAACGTTATCCTCGTACCGATAAGAATTTGAATGGCTTCTATCAATTTTGCCCAATGAATTACATATTTTTTCTGCGGTTTTGAAGTTAGTTGTAAATAAGGAAGGCTATAAAAAAGAGCCCAATTTTCCCACTCCCTTGCTTTAAATTTTGCTTTGCTTTTAAACGATCGAGTAAAGCGAGCAATAATAGTGGGTACTTTTAAAGACTGCAGAATAGAATCTATAAGCGTAACATTTTCCTTAGGTAAACTGTAATCATTGTTTTCTTCCATATAATATTCGTAAAACTGTTCCGTAACACCAAGGAGCACGTAGTGCATGTAATCGGGTACGAACCCTGTGATGATATCGAAGTACTCCAAATTCAATGTTTTAAAACAAAAGATAGGTCCACTTTTGTTTATTGCAGCCTCTATATGTCGTAAAGATTCTTGTTCTGTTCTCATCGATATTTCTTCAGCAACATTTACATATTTTATTGTTCTTTCAAGTACTTTGCCCGGATGCAATCACCAGTCACAACCGTAAGGCCCGTTAAATTGGGTGGATCCTTGCAATGTTGGTCTAGCAATGGTGTCTGAGCAACAACACACAACATAAACTTTAACATTTCTATTTTCTCCTCTTATTTTGCACTCAAATCCTCCGTTTGAAAGACTATTAATCTGTGTTGTAAACGCCTTCAAAAATCCAGGCATATTTGGCTTATTTGCACCAAACCATACAACACACTATGTTGGAACACATTATGTTCTGTGGTGGTAATTCATTTATAACACATTGGATTGACCATATGGATTGAGCTGAACCTTTAAAAACTGGTGCTCCATCTATATTAAATGTCAAAGTAGCATAATCAGCAATATTCTTTCTCTTTATATCTTCCTTGATTTTACGATACAATTTACCATCATATATATCATCAATGATACCTTTCTTATGTATTCTTTCTTTCGTAACATTTGTATAGAAGTCATAATTACGTTCTATTGCATTTATGATTGCATTCGACGGATCTATAGTTACAAAGAAATCTTTGTTGCCTATATCTTTGATGTCGACATCTGCATTACAAAAATTACAATGTATTAATGCATCACCTCTTTTAAAAGCGCCGACGTACGATTTACATTCAGCACACATAGCATGATATTGCACACCATTGCATGGATTGAAGAATTCATCAATCAAATATCTCGATTGAGGTAAAATAGGTATACTGCAAATATTGTTCATTAACAGGAAAAGATCACTCACAGCCGTGTGCGGTAAAGAATATTTCATGGCGAAATGTAAAATCATTAAGATAACATCAGAAACTTTCGTTTCAGGATTTTGGTTTATTCCCTGTGTAGCAGTCTCATTTTCCAATAATTTGTTTAATCTATAAAACAAATTTTCACGCTCATCGGTAGCCTGATGAATCTCCTCATTTATACCGTACAAATGATCATAGTTCCATTGGTCACAGTTTGGTGGAGCATTCAGCTGTAAGAAAAACATTATTTACTGTAACGTAAATGTTATTAGAAAATGTATTTCAAATAACCTGACATTATATTTTCATTATTTAAAATCGACTTATACAAGGATTACCAACCGATGAACTTATGTAATTTTTTTAAGTTACGAAACATCACGACAATGAGTATTCGTAGAATTAATTATACAATTATATAGAACGTTTGTCTGTGACATTTTTAATTTAAACGATGGTATGAGTAGTTAAAATCGACTATATTTCATGTAGGAATATTTGAAAACTAAATAGACTATAACTAAAATAGACTATACTTCATGTCGAAATATTTGAAAACTAAATAGAAATATAAAGATTTTTTTGTTATTTTTATGTCGCGAAAAAGTATAGAGAATTGTTAGTAGTTTGAATTGTGTATCTTCTCATTAATGAAATAATAAAGAATGAAATTTTTGTCTGCAACGGTGTCGGATGTATGGTGTTATATCGAGATTTGTGATAAACTTTAAGCAGAATTTAATAACACACGTTTAACAATCCAATTGTATAAATGCTACACACAAACTAAACAATAAATATACCATTTTTGAAAAATAATTGTATTTTTGATTAATACAATGAAATTAACCCATTAAGTCTTATGGGTAGCACAAATACGATATAAAAAAACATGACTCCCAAAATCAAAAATACCCTTTTTTTTTCGAAGTTCTAATTTTTTAAACAATTTGTTTATAAACATATGGGTTGATTTGTATACAAGTTAAAAATTTGTAATTCAATTATTACAAATGAAATCATAAACAATTGTTTGAATTTTATTATTTTTTATAATACATTGAATGCTATTATTATTATTATATAAACTTCTTATTTACAAAATTTATTATTATTAATATAAAAATGTAGCAATTACATAAAAAATTCATTCATTCGTACTGATGCCGCATAAATTCGTATCAGATATATGTTGGCTTATGTAAAATGTATATCTGTTCTACAGGGTGGGCCATTTTAATCATTACACTCAAATATCTCTCATCATATTCTAGATATGAAAAAATTGTTCAGACAAAAGTTGTTCAGGACAATGGGGGTAATCCGACAGTTCAGTTAGTTTTGACCTTGAGGTCGATTTTCAAGGTCATTTGAAGGTCAATATTCAATATACGGTATGATTTTTATTGGTGTTCAAAGAAGCGATTTCTACTAATCCACTAAATATGATAAATAAAAATGCACTTAGTGTATCATTATTTGCTATTTCAATATTTATTGATTCAATAATATTGACAGAGAATTCTGAGTTATTTTACTTAATATACACTGTGCAAAAAATGAGCACCCTATGCTGAAGTAAAAAATTGACATTATTCAAAACCGCATAATTTTTATCGTAATTGTCATTATGATCGTAATTCAGATCGTAATCATAATCGCGATTATGATTAGAACAAAAAACCTCTACGTGGTGTACATTGGGTAACGCTACTTTTGGCGAATTACCGTTAAAATCTGACTTAAGATCACGATTACAACCATTACTATGATCCTTATTAAGAGCATGATTATTATCACTATCATGATTACGACCTGAATTACGTTCATAATGAGTATCAATGATCGTAATACATCAATGAGTATCTATTAAAAGGGATAATTGCATCATTTGCTCAGCGCCATGTGAAAAACGGTGAATACACATAAAAATGCACGATAAATTTCAAACAGGCTCAACTATATTTACGATCACCTAGATTTACCTAAAAAAGTTAACGCAAAATCGTAAATTTTAAACCCAAGAAAGTGTTATTGAAATGGGGGTGGTAGGGGTGGAAAATGGCGATCAAAATCCAATCTTAAATGAGGGAAAATCCTTCATTAAACAAAAGGTTTAGTATCTTTTAAGTGAAATATAACAAAGTTTTGCGGTTTTAATAATGTCAACTTTTTACTTCAACATAGGGTGCTCTTTTTTGTACAGTGTATACATATGTAATATCTTATTATTTAATACCGTATTCTGAAGGTGCTTCATGCGAAGCGAATGTGATTTTTATTAAAAATTGTAATCTTTAATCTAACTTTCCAAACGTGAATATTTGAACATCTTTTAAAATGTTATACACATTTTATATACTACATATATTTAAAAATAATGTAAAAGTGCCTGTAAAAAAGTGTGAAATGAATATATAAGCCAAGTAATGTTTCTTTTTCGAAATATCACACAATATCGTTTTATAATATTCGAATGTCCGGATTAAAATATATTCCAGGATTATTTTTTAGGTCGGATATTCAGCGAAATTCTGAGGATATCTCAGATCTCCCCGGGATATCTTCAGTATATAATGTGCTATTAGGGAGTGTAAATAAAAACTCAAAATCAAAACTTATATTTAAAATTGAAAATCAAAATAAATAATCAAAATTGAAAATCATAATTCTAATTTGAAATCATTGGCACTATTAAAATCATTTGCGATAATATTATTGCCAATGATACTTTTACATGAAGGCATAACTGTGAAAAATTCTTATTTAATACATCACATGATAAATAACATGACAAATCACATGACAAATCATACGACAAATCATATGACAAATCACATCATATGTTTTCAATGGTTACAATTTTTGTAAATTCTAAAACCACTGCAATTACTGAAAACACTAAAATCATGATAATAATTGATAGTAATTATATATAATAATTTCTTTGTGTAATGTTATAACAGATGGGCTGAAAAGTTCGTAGGCTGACACATAGATACCGTTACTAGAATTAAATCCATATGATTTTTAGTTAGTACCAACCTTGAAAAGATACGTGTATAAATTTTACAGCTGTCGGACAATTGGTTCGTTTGATATAGCATTGTGAGTGAAGCTACTTTTGTTATTGTAAAAAAATGGATAAAAAAGAATTTCGTGTGTTAGTGAAGCATTGCTTTTTGTTGAAAAAAAATACTGTTGAAGCCAAAGCTTGGCTTGATAAATATTAATTAGACTCTGCACTAGGAAAATCAACCGTTGAGAAGTGGTTTGCTAAATTTAAACGAGGCGAAATGAGCATCGAAGACGATGAACGCAGTGGACGCCCGAAAGAGGATGTTACCGACGAAAACATAAAAAAAGTCGACAAGTTAATTTTAAATGATCATAAAATGAAGTTGATCAAGATAGCTGAGACTGTAAAGATATCCAAAAGAACGTGTTGGACATATCGTGCATGAACATTTGGACATGCGAAAGCCGTGTGCAAAGTGGGTGCCGCGCGTGCACAACACAACACTGCAAAAACCGGTATCTTTAGGATGTCTTCGTGTAATTTTTATTAAATTACATTAAAACATTAAATATTTTATAATGTTTTGCTGTTTATAATATCTTATACCTAATACTGTCTTAAGCAAAATGTCTTCACCGAAGACATAAATAATGTCTTACAAAAATTAAGACACATTTACATGTCTTGTAATGAAAGACGGGAAACTAAAGATGCAAAATGTATTTTATCGTAAGTCACGATACTCTCAAAAAGATGTTTTTGTTATAAGACACAAGAGTGAATGAAGTTACATAGTGTATCGAAGACAGTAAAATTCAAAATCTTTGTAGTGTCTTGAAATTGGTATTAATTTTAATTCATATATTTTAATCATATAAGTTTTGACAAATAAAAATGGAGACCCTAGTAAAACGAAAGATATATTGGCCATATATTTATAATATATTCCGAATATATTTTTAATATATTTCTAGTATATGGAATCAATTAGACGTTTCAAAAATATATGGAAAATTGTAGATTAAAGGCTAAAATTTTAGTCTATTTTTCAAAATTAATTATTCGAGTAATTGCTGACAATGTCAGAAATAATTGTTTATTGTCGCATTAAAGAACGCTGTGAACGTTTAACAATTTGTAACCATGCAGATTTAGCTGATGTTAGTTGTCTTCACATAGCGTTAACAGAATATGCTGAAAAGACAGTTTGTTAGAAATTAAATTCATCATGGTAAAAATTAATTCATCTGTAATATTAAACTGTCAACACTTGATGCTTGACTATTTTGTAAGTTAGGTTACTACAATTTTGACTTTTAATGTATTGGTCCCATATGTTAATTTATTTAATTTACACTTCAATTTAATAATAATGTTTATGTTAATATTTTAAAAATTATTTGTCATACATTAAAACTTTATTTTTAAAAATAAGTAGCTCATTTAAATAAATATAAATATGTAAGACATTTTATACGTCTTTCGATTAGACATAATTTATGTTTTCAGTAAAGACACTTTTGCCAACTTTAAAGAAGACATGAAAAACGTCTTAAAAGTGACTATCAAAATGTCTTACTGGAAGACACCTGTTTTTGCAGTGAATCGATCAAAAACAAGAACGTGTTGATGATTCGGAGCAATGTTTAGCGACATTCAACCGTAATAAACACGAATTTTTCCGTTGATATATTACAATGATGAAACATGGCTCAATCACTACACTCCAGAGTCCAATCGACAGTCAGCCGAGTGGACTGGACGCGATGAACCGAATCCAAAGCGTGGAAAAACGCAAC
>JABFPY010000079.1:0-13446 GCA_022817165.1 Phoenoteleia sp. ZL-2020 | reverse complement strand
TTTTGGAGAATGAATGTGAAAGCGACTTCTACCTCGATGTAGGCCATGGCTTGTTGGAATTTGGGTGTCGAAAAACTAATCAAAGTAACCGGAAAAGTGAAAGTCCTTTGATTTACCTCTTACTTGTATTACTTCATTATTCCAGATTATTTTTTTGTATTATTTATTAATTAATTATATCAGCTTACTTTTTACTATTTATTAGAACGACTTTATTATATTTTATTGTACACGATTTTCATATATGGAAATTCATTTCTCTGCAGGTCTAAACGTGTTTTCACCGATTTATTAATAGATTTTATTTTTCAGTTTCGTCTTTACCGATTATTTATTAGTACATTATTTCTTCTTATCGCGACTGTTTAATTATCAGCTCGTATTTTACATAAACTTAAAAGAACTTATTTTAGAGTATAAGCGATCCCTTTTTTATTTTAGATGGCTAAATGAACATCTTTTTCTAAAGGAATGTATCCCTCGCAGCGAGGGGCATTTTTTCAGTACAGGTTAAAGACTTGTAATTTTCAGTGACCTATTTTCGGAAGTTTGTTTCGAAAGGTGATTTCCAAAGACTTTTCTTTACCGAAGACACTTGTTTCGTTTCTCCGAAAATTCCCGAAGTCGAGTTTATATATATATAAACAGCTGTTCAGCTTTCTTTTCATCATTAAAGTTCTAGCGTGTTAATATAACCTCGCGTGTTTAAGTTTTTTGTGTGTGATCTAGTGCAAAATGGTGGATTTGAAGAAAGCGTTGTCCTCGATGGAAAAGGCGTTGAAACGGGTTTTCTACACCCTGGACGAAGATGCCACGCCAGAGCAGTTCCGCGAATTTATTCGCGAGTGTGAAAGTGATGCTGGGAAGATGCGATCCCAGTTAAAATCGCATGTCCCTCTCGGCGTAAAAATGTGCATAGAGGGAATAATTAACCGCGTAAAAGGGATGAAGAAAGTCGCAGAACGTCGACTTTCCGCGAAAGAAGGAAAAGGCCCGCGTGGTGACATCGCATTCGAGGAGGTGAATTCCGTATTTAGAAATCGAATAAAGACTGGACTCGTGGTAAATATGAAGTTCCTCGACCCCGCAAAATTTATGAACGCCGCGAAAGACAAAGTTGTTGCATTTGTTAGTGATGCAATAAATGTACACAAGTGCGTGAAAGCAGGCGCAGTTTTCAGCGGGCAATTTGCACACGACGCTAGAGAAGAGGACAAAATTTTTGCAAACAAATACGAACAATTGTGCACAAGTACTAATCTTAACGAGTGGTTCGAGAATCAAGTGCAGCAACCGATTCTCGCACAGATGGAGGACTTCGAAGAACGCGATTCCGGCTGGGCTATTATAGGAATCAACAACTTACAAATAAATATTTGCAAGTATAATCCACTGCGTGCCGGTTCATGGATTGATTTACCTACGTGGATTAAAAGCAAAAAGTCCGTGGTAAATGTTAAAGTGGCAGATAATGAATGTTTCGCCTGGGCCATCATATCGGCATTATTCCCCGTGGAACATGGTAATCATCCCGATCGCCCTAGCTCATACCCTCATTACCGCGATCATTTAAATTTCGAGGGTATCGAGTTCCCGGTCGCGCTCAAAGACATTCCAAAGTTTGAGCGCCAAAACAATGTGTCAGTCAATGTTTTTGTTATCGGTGGAGGTGAAAGTGTCGCGCCGGTGCATCTGACCGCGGATGAAAAGGAGCAGCATGTGAATCTACTCCTCGTAACAGAATCCTCGGAAAAACAATACTCGTGTATTTCGCATGAAAGTGACGCGAGTGAATCCAGCCACTATTGCTGGATTAAAAACTTGAGCCGGTTAGTGTCTTCTAAATGTAGTAAACGGGGACATATAAAATATATTTGTAACCGGTGTTTGCACTATTTCCGTGACTCGGACAAACTTAGTGCGCATAAAGTGGACTGTGCGCAAATTAACGAGTGCATGATCAAAGTGCCCGAGCAGAATGTTCTGAAATTCAAAAACTTTGCACGTAAAATGACCGTGCCGTTTGTAGTGTACGCGGACACTGAGTGCCTGCTCGGAAAAGTGGAATCGGAGACGGCGCCCAAGTCTGCGTACCAGCAGCATGAAATATACAGTGTAGGATACTACCTACACTGCAACTACAACTCCTCGTTGTCTCGCTACCGTTCGCGCAGAGGTCCTGACTGCGCATCCTGGTTTGCTGAGGAGTTAAAGAACATCGTAGAGGAAGTAAATAAGGTAAACATTCAAACATTATTTTAAATGCTTTTATTATGCTACTTTCAAATTACATATTTCATAATCATATTTTTTCCTGAAACATATTCTAAGTCATTTATCTGTTTGCAGATCCTTTTCAATGTAAAACCGATGCACTTGACGCCGGATGATTGGATAAGCTTCCGTGGAGCTAGCACGTGCCACATCTGTAACTTGCCATACACGGAAACAAATGGAAAGGTCAGGGACCACTGCCATCTCAGCGGGAAATTCCGAGGAGCCGCTCACAGTAGCTGTAATGTAAATTTTAAGATTAGTTTAAACATACCCGTTATTTTCCACAATTTAAGCAACTATGACGCTCATTTTATTATTCGCGATATTGCTAATAGTTTTGAGGGAGATACTAAAGTTATTCCATGTAACTTGGAAAAATATATTTCAATAATTAAATATGTTAAAGGGACAAAAATCCGCGTAACATTCATAGATTCATTTAGGTTTTTAAACTGCTCTCTCGAAAAGTTAGCATCTTATTTAAATAATGACGTAAAGTTAATTTTAAAATCACAATATAAAAATGAGCATTTTAATTTACTAACTCGTAAAGGCGTATTTCCTTACGATTATGTTAATAACGTGAGCGTCTTAGAAGAAACAAAGTTACCATCAATAGATAAATTTTATAATAAACTGTGTGACAATGAATGTAGTGTGCATGATTATGAGCATGCAGTGAATGTGTGGAATAATTTTAATTGCAAGACCATAGGCGAGTATAGCGATTTATATTTAAAATCAGACGTTTTGCTTCTCGCAGACGTATTTGAAAATTTTAGAGCCGCACTTTTAAAAACACATAGTCTCGACCCGGCTCATTATTTTACATTACCGGGCTTTTCTTGGGATTGTGCTTTGAAGCATACTAAAATAGAATTAGAGTTATTAATAGATATTGATATGATAATGTTTTTCGAACGTGGTATCCGCGGTGGATTGAGTCAAGTTTGCTCTGCGCGATATAGTAAAGCAAATAATAAGTACATGTCGGATTATAATCCAGAATTAGATTCAAAGTATATTAACTATTTTGACGCTAATAACCTTTACGGGTGGGCTCAATCACAATTTTTACCGTGTGCAGATTTTGAATGGGTTGAAAATATTGAACATTTTGACGTAAACAATATTTTGGACGATTCAGAAACTGGATATATACTCGAAGTAGACTTGACTTATCCGGATGACATTCATAATACACAAAAAGATTTGCCAATGTGCCCCGAAAAAGCGATTCCACCCGGTTCTAAACAATCGAAATTACTTGCAACATTATGTAAGAAAGAACGATATGTAATTCATTATAGAAATTTAAAGCAAGCACTCGCTCATGGTCTAATAGTTAATAAAATTCATCGACTGTTAAAGTTCAAACAATCTCCTTGGTTAAAGTCATACATTGATTTAAATACAGAGTTGCGAAAGGAGGCAACAAATGATTTTGAGAAAAATCTTTACAAATTAATGAACAACGCGGTGTTTGGAAAAACCATGGAGAATGTTAGAAATAGGCGTGATGTGTATATAAAGACTGAATGGGAAGGAAGGTATGGTGTGGAAGCGTTAATTAGTAAACCGAATTTTCATCGATACGTAACTTTCGGTGAAGATTTGGTTGCAATTGAATTGAAAAAGTTGTCGGTAGTCATTGATAAACCAATATACATCGGTATGTGTATATTGGACATTTCTAAGACTTTAATGTATAAATTTCATTATGATTACATTTTACCGAACTTTAAAAACAATGTTAAATTACTCTATACTGATACCGACAGCTTAATATATGAATTTAAGTGTGATGATGTGTATGAATGCATGAAACGCGATATTCATCTGTATGATACAAGTGATTACTCCGAGAATAATATATATGGAATGCCGCGTGTAAATAAAAAGGTATTAGGATTAATGAAGGATGAGTGTAGTGGTAAGATTGTGACTGAGTTTGTTGGACTCAGGTCAAAAATGTATGCTTTGAGGGTGCAAGGTGAAAGTGAGAAGAAGCGTGCTAAAGGTGTAAAGACCAACGTTGTAAAGAAAACTATTAATTTCGATGATTATGTAGAATGTCTCGAGAATGCAAGCGAGATCAAGCGTAAACAAAATTGTATTAGAAGTAAGTTGCATAATGTGTATAGTGTGTGTGAAGAAAAAGTTGCCCTAAGTCCCTACGATGACAAGCGATATCTAATAAAAGATTGTGCAGATACGTTGCCGTGGGGTCATAAAGACATTGTAAATACGAATGAAAATTAATCAAAAAGCGTGCGTGTGATGTATATTATCATGTAAATTAGAAATGAATATATCATAAAAGAAAGTATTTATTTTTGTATTCATTTTATTTACCTTAATAATCTAAGTTCTTTGTCCAGACTGTATCCCAGCTTCCTCTTGAACTTCATCATCATCGACATCATCATCATTATCAACGTAATACATAGTTTGTTTAAAATAACATGAACAATTTATTTATTTTTAATTACATCACTTTTATTTATCCACTGATTGTGAGTATTATCGAACCCTAAATACTTGACAAATATTTTATTTCCACGACGTTTTAAAATTTTTTCGATTAAATATACATCTGGGAACTTGACTTTTAATAATTCATACTCATAAAAACTGCCACTAATAGGTTTATTTTGATAATCTTTCAATTTATAAGTAACAGGTATAGTATTATTTATATTAGTAATAGTAAACATTTCAGTTGTCCAATTTGGTGTGTAACCTTTCTCGAAAATATGTTTATATTTACTTATACGTACTTTATCATTTATTTTAAACTTTTTCTTTTTAATATTACTTATTAAATTATAATTATAATTATATATATTATCAAGCAATTGATTTTCATTTTGTATATTAACATCTTTTGGCTTCATTTTAATAGTTCGATGAATTGTATTATTATACGATAATATTAAATCTTGTATTAAATCTATCCATTTATAACTACCGCGTAAACTAAACTTTTTCCACATTTTACTTTTTAAAGTACGATTAAAACGCTCGCAAATTGACGCTTTCATATTGCTATACGTAGAATACATGTGTATATTATGCTTCTTCATTAATGACTCATACGTAGAATTATAAAACTCTTTGCCCATATCAACATGTAAATTTTTCGGCACTCGTCCTCGTTTCAATACGGATTCCATCGCAGCTGCAACATCTTTTCCACTCTTTGTCTTGATTGGAACAGCCCATGCATACTTTGAAAATATATCGATAATAGTTAATAGATATTTATATCCTTTATCAGCGTAAGATGACATGTCCACAAGATCCGCTTGCCACGTTTCATCCAGACCGCGAATATCTACTTTTCTCCGCATAAAATTTCGTCGTGCCGGTTTATGCAATTCATCCACAAGAGCTTCCATTTTGTTAATGAAACTTGCATTATTATGTAATGTTTTATATACACGTTTCATTATAATCTTTTCATAATTTTAATTAGCTGATCTTTTATTTTGTTATTTTCTTCTTGAATAATTGCAATATCTAAATATGCAGGTAATTTACGTTGTATATTTTCAATATCAGTTTTCATTGTTTTATTTTCTTCTTGAACAATTGCAATATCTAAATATGCAGGTAATTTACGCTGTATATTTTCAATATCAGTTTTCATTGTTTTAATATCTTCTTTAATTTTGTTTATCCAATCTCTTATTGGAAAAATATTATTGTTTAATAAATCGTACTTTGTAGTATTAATAGTTTTTATTAACTCTTCTTTAACATCATTTATACTATTTTGTAACAAATCAATTTGATTATTTTGTGCATTTTGCATAGAGACTACTTTTTCTTGAATTATATGTTTTACCATATGCATCGGAACAGCATCATTATCATTAATTGATTCAGCAAGATTTGTTAATCGTTTATTTTTTATATCATAGTGGCCATCATTTGTGAGTTCAAAACCTAATCCGGGGGGTCCCCTCAAATAAAGACCGTCACTTTTAGATAAACATCGTCCAAACACATCGACACTCATTATGTAAATGACGCTTATTATAGAAAAACTCTAATAAATAATATCAGCTTCACGCAGTTCTTCAATAATTGAAATTATTTCATTAGAATGACTCGGATTGCCAGCACTTTGTGACGCAATTAACAAACGAAGGCGATCTACAAGTTCATTCGGATTGTCCCAGTATAAATAATCTATTTTATTATTATTATATAGCATGTACCGAGACAATCCTTCACCGTATTTATAATCAATTAAACTGGCAATAATATTTTTAAATTTTATATCATTATTGCGTATAGCACCATCTGGATCATAATACTTTTTATGCGCATTTGTTAGTAAAATAATTTGTTTATAAATATCATAATCCGGTTTTGTAATATATTGTTCATCGGGCAATTTTTTAAATAATAACTCTAGCAAACCTTTTGTTATTGGATACTTATTACCATCAATATCTATATTTTGTGAACTAAAATTAATAAATTTATTTCCAATCATATATCCTTTTGCAAGATGTCGTACACCGAATGCAGTATCGCATGTCTTATGTTTACTTTTAAGCTTGTTTAAGTATTCTTCAACCATATCAATTTCGGACAAGTTTGTTTCATCTTTAGATGTATCTTCTTCGTCATCACTGCTATTAATAACACTTTGAAACGACTGATTTCTTCGACTTTTATTGCTAACGGCACTTTTAAATGTTAAATTTTTATCATCATCATCATCACTACTATTGTAATATTCATTCTTTATTTCATTTTTCTTATCATCATTTTGTGAAATATCAACCAATTTTTGCAGTGGCATTACAACAGGTTTAAACATTTCATTTGCAACCTGTTCCGATGTTTGTTTGTTTGATTTTAACATCTTATACTTTTTCCTTATTATATCGCTTAACTCGGTAATGCGATCTAATCGCTTCTTTTCGTTCTTAAACTTACTCATCTTGTCAAAAGAACGGTGAATAATCAACTGTTTACAATTTGATTATTTATTTATATTTATAAAGCAATCAAAACCTTTTCTGTATCTCCCGTTATTAATTTCACTATCTTTATCTATTACAATAAATCCAAATTTACCACTATTCCAACAACACAAACATAGTTGCTTAAATTTATCATAAGTCATATCTGTATTCACATGATCGTTGTAAATATGCTTAAGATTCATTTCATCTTGTTTAAATAATATCAAAAGGTTTGCATTGTCACGTATAAGATGTTTCGGTATACGTGTATATGTTTGGCAAAGATAAAAACTATCGACACATTTATGCCGTCCCATAGAAAAGAATGATTTCACGTGATCTTGTTTTTCGCAAGCAATATCATCAAATATCATTAACGAGTTTGATAACGTGTCTTCAGGCGATACAACTTGGTCATGCGCTTGACATGGAAAATATTTAATATCTTTTGTATATTCTAATATTTCGGACAAATATTTATATTTTGGTTGATTTAAGGATTTTGAGTATAAATAAATGTTTTCAAATCGAAGTCCGTTTGGATTAAATATTAATGAAAATAATGCATTAGTCTTTCCACAATTACTTGGTCCTGAAATAATTGCGCGTATACTATTTGGAAATAAACTTCCATGTTTTTGCTCATCACTACTATTTGACGGTAAAAAGTCATCAAAATTTATCACCGGTAAAAGTGTACGTTGTTTCTCGAACTCCATCTTATTTACAACTAACATAAATTGATAAATAGTACATATTTTATTTCGTCTAACTCAGTACTAATTGTTCCGTTGTTATGATAACACATAAGAAAGGAAATGGTGTGTTAAATAATATAATAAACAATTTACCATTTGAATTGCATATTCCTGGATATCAATATTGTGGCCCCGGTACAAAATTACAAGAAAGAATAGCTCGTGGAGATTCCGGAATTAATCCGCTTGATGCTGCATGCAAAGAGCATGATATTGCTTATTCAGAAAACCGGGAAAATTTAACAGCGAGACACGCAGCCGATAAAATTTTAGCAGATAAATCTTGGAATCGAATCCGAGCTAAAGACGCTAGCATTGGTGAAAAAATTGCAGCTTTAGCAGTATCAAATATAATAAACATTAAAAGAAAAATGGGTATGAGTTTAAATAAGTATAAAGTCAAAAGAGGTAAAGGTTTAAAGAAACCGAAAGTACCATTACGGAAAATCGTAAATGCTGCCAGAAAGACCATAAATCACAATAAGAAGAACCCAATTAAGTCAGCGTTGTTAGGCGCACGTGTCGCCTTGAGAAAGGCCGGCGGTAAACGGCATATTCGTTTACCTCGAATTCTTCCAATTCCAACGAAATTTGGCGGAATATTACCACTCATTCCAATATTTGCAGGTCTAAGTGCTACAGGCGCATTGGCCGGAGGAATTTCAGGGATTGCAAAAGCTATTAATGATGCAAAAAATGCAAATAAACAATTGCAAGAAAATGTACGACATAATAAAGCAATGGAAAATATTGCAATCGGTAAAGGACTGATTTTAAAGCCTCACAGGAAAGGCTTGGGATTGATTTTAAAACCATATCCAAAAAACTAAATATTACGCTGCCACAACGAGCTCTATCAAACTTTGATTTACTTAAATATGCTAAAAAGTTGAAGATTCCACATTTTCGTGGAGTATATATGCGAGATGCATTACCAAAAAATGGGCCTCTTAAAAATGAAAGTGCTATTATTAATCTCGATAGCAAAGAAGGTTCAGGTACGCATTGGGTTGCATATAAAAAGTTTAAACATCGAATTATTTATTTCGATAGTTTTGGTAACTTAAAACCACCTACAGAGCTCTTAAAATATCTTGGAAAAAGTGGCAGCGTGAAATATAATTATGAACGGTACCAAGATTATGATACATTTGAATGCGGTCATTTATGTTTAATGTTTCTATATAA
This sequence comes from Phoenoteleia sp. ZL-2020, assembly GCA_022817165.1. Lineage (NCBI taxonomy): Eukaryota > Metazoa > Arthropoda > Insecta > Hymenoptera > Scelionidae > Phoenoteleia > Phoenoteleia sp. ZL-2020. The sequence goes on along the minus strand of JABFPY010000079.1, from coordinate 4,238 downwards.
TAAACAATATGTATGAATTAACGTTAGTTGAATTTTCAACATGGACTCATTTACACTTACGTTAAATAACAATAGCTCAGTTCTTGAAGCAAATTATTACCCACCTATCGAATTATCTCGGGATAAACAATATGCTCTTGGTCTAGTTGAATTATTAACATTTAATTCTATACCAAATATTGATATTGGGAATAATAAATTTTATGTTGGTGATAGTGTAATTACAATACCCACTGGAAGTTATGAGATTGAAGATATTGAAAAATATTTAAAAAATTCAGGTCTTACAATTAACTTAAAACCAAATAACAATACCTTAAAATGCAGCATATACTGTAACAAGGAAATAGATTTTAAACCTAAAGATTCAATTGGTAAACTTTTGGGTTTTGCACCACGTATTCTTAGAGCAAATAAACGTTATGAATCAGATATACCTGTAACTATTTTAAAAATTAATGCTGTACGAATCGAGTGCAATATTACTACGGGAGCGTATATTAATGAACAAAAGGTGCATACAATTCATGAATTTTATCCCAGTGTACCACCTGGATATAAGATTATGGAAATTCCCTCTAATGTCATTTACCTTCCGATCGCCGTTCAATCGATAGATAATTTACAAATACGTATTGTTGATCAAAACGGTGATTTAATCAACTTTAGAGGTGAATTAATTACAATAAGATTACACGTGAAAATTATATAACATGGGAATTGTTTTTAATAGAGCAAAGGTAAAGAAAAGTTATAAAAACAAGATCCCTTGGTGGAATGTGATTAGTCAACAGCAATCTATGACACGATTAACAACCGAGAACGCACAATTTCTAAAAAGTTTAGGCTTACAACTTCGATCTCAACATGGATCCAATTTTAAGAATTCAGGATCCAACCGTTTTTGATGACTCAATAGCTCATTATGAAATTCATGCTCATAAACCTTATAATACACAGAGTTTTAAGGAAGGTGATGAAATACGAATAGCGATTCAACAACAAGATGTATGCGTCTTACCGAGTAAAAGTTCCTTATATGTATCTGGACGTTTAAAAAAAGCCAACGCTAATGAATATCCAACGAGAACAATATTGGTAAACAATGCAATTTGTCACATGTTTAGAGAATTACGATACGAATTGAACGGAGTTGAAATTGATAAAAACAAAAATGTTGGTATTACGACTTTGTTGAAATCATTAGTCTCAATATCTCCAGGTAAAACTAATGCTATGGAAAATGCTAACTGGAGCGGAATTGACGAAAATGCAAATCAAATAACAACTGTAGATAATCAGGGATATTTTGATGTATGCATACCTCTGGAGAATTTGTTAGGTTTCGCTGAAGATCATACGCGAATTGTTGTTAATTGCAAGCATGAACTTGTATTAATTAGAGCTAATACAGACATAAATGCCATGTTCCGAACCGGAGACGAAGAAGAACCGTGTGAAATTCAAATTTTAAAGTTAGAATGGCTAATGCCATATGTAAAATTATCCGATAGAAATAAGATTAAGTTACTTGATTTCATCGCAAAAGATGATCCAATAACTATGGGCTTTCGTTCATGGGATTTGTACGAGTATCCAGCTCTACCAGTAGCTACTAAACATTCGTGGGTTGTAAAAACATCTTCGCAGTTGGAAAAACCGCGTTATATAATATTTGGTTTGCAAACTAACCGAAAAGTTGTTACTAGAAATTCAAGTCGATTTGACAATTGTAATATGCGTGATTTTAAAGTGTTCTTAAACTCTGAATGTTATCCCTATGGAAGTCTTAATCTAGACTTTGAACATAGTAACATTGCCATTTTGTATGATATGTACACGGCATTTCAAAAATCGTATTATGGAAAGTACACAAAACCATTTATGACAAAGCATCAATTTCATGCTTCTTGTCCAATCTTCGTTGTGGATACATCAAAACAGCCTGAATCAATTAAAAGTGGACCAGTAGACATTCGACTAGAGTTTGAGGCGAATGCTAATTTTCCGCAGAATACAGCCGCGTTTTGTTTAATTATACACGATCGTATTGTAGAATATAATCCTATAAGTAGTATTGTAAGAAAATTATAATGGAATTTATCGTGGACATACAAGGATTTCAACAACCGATTAATAAATTTGTGCTAAAAGAAATTGCAATTATGTGTGTACAAGATTCACATTACGTAACACATTTATTTGAGCCACCATGTGCTTGGAATTCATTACCGGCAAAATACAAGTCAACAAACTTGTGGCTAAAACGAAACTTTCATGGTTTAACATGGGATGATGGATATTTACCATATGATTCCGTAGGCGACGTAATTCGTTCAGCGCTACATTATGCGACAATTGTATACGTAAAAGGACATGAAAAAAAGTTATTTATAGAAAAACATTTAGAAAGTTCAGCCATTGTAATTAATTTAGATTGCGTACATTGTCCATCTTTAATACAATTAACTAATAAGCCTATTATACCCTGTCCGAACCATAAGTTAAGTACAAAATTTGTATGCGCACTTCATAATGTACAAATGCTGAAAGAATGGTTAAGTGTCCATTCATATGATGAATAAAGTATTTTAAAATGAAACAAATGTCTTTTCCTTAATACCTTAACTAATAGCTTTAGTAAACATCAATTGGGATAATAATGTCGTCATAAAAGTCGAGCGCAGGTAGAAAAATGAATGGAAAATTTTGGGTAAAAGTAACCTGACAAGTCTGGTCTTAGAAAACCGAGACTGTTTATGTTTGTATATTCGGGAGATTGATGAATAAAATAATCTATGATTAAATACGTGTATAAAAAGAAAAACCTGTATTTTGTTTATGCGTCGGATTATCTTTTCGAATGACTCTACGAAACTGAATAAAAACTTAAAAATTCAACACTCATCTCTATTACCTAAATTTAATGTAAATAAAAGAAAATGATACTTGAAAATAGATATATAAAATGTAAATAATTAAGACCAATAAAATAACCTCTAATTAACTTAAAATTAAATAATAAATAATGTCGGTAAAACACACAGTTAACAATAATTTAAATTAAATAATAAATACGATAAACATTTTTTATTAATTATATTATCGCATTTAGAAATGTAATGAGATGAATTAAATATAATACGAAACATATATATGAAAAGAAATAGATACCTTTTTTAATTTATTTATTATTCTAGGTAAGGTGTTGGTTTAAATAATTATACAGGTTTAATTTTTTTTTTCTTTATTAACGTGTTTCGAAGACTACATTATTAAATTGATCTTTCATAACTTTGAATAACAGTTTTCCGCTTTCGATTAACAACAATGATTGATTATATAAATCGTTGTTTTTTATAAATACATCGGACACTCTAGTAAGCAAAAATACAGTACATTCTTTTTCATTATGCAATAACTCTAACACAATTTTTAAACCATATTTAGTTTTAACTTTACGCATCACTTTAACGACGTATTCCACATCCTTATCCAGGTCCGTTAATTTAACAACATTAGGTCTATCCGAGATGAATGTGGCCTCATTCAGACTGGATATCAAGTTGTTTGTCTAAAATCAAAAAGACATAACACAAGTTTTAATCATAAAATCACACTTATTAATATGAAGAGAAATTAGTATATACATTTTATTTTTAAACAATTCTAATGATTGAATAATAAAATAATAACAACGTTAAAAATAATAGTTTAATTATTCCACAATTGATACATCAATATTTCTTAATAATTTAGAATAATGTAGAAGAAAATATATATTTACTTACAATCATTGTCGCTGATGATTAATTTTTGAAATCGTTTATTGAGAGCAACAAACTCACTATAACTTTTTATAAGCTCTTTGATTTGCTGGATTTTGTTTTCAAACTTGACGAGTTCGTGTTTGAATCTACGACGATTGTGCGTTAATCTCGTTTGGCGATTCATATTTATATGAAAACCAAATTAGAAAAAATTGTGTAAATGTCTTTTCACTTTGATAGAAAGCATGATTAAACTTGTCAGACGCCGAAAATCACTTTTCAATGTCAAATTTATTTCAAAACATGTTATACAATAGTTCGATGATGACCAGCAAATACCAACAAGTAAGAGGTAAATCAAAGGACTTTCACTTTTCCGGTTACTTTGATTAGTTTTTCGACACCCAAATTCCAACAAGCCATGGCCTACATCGAGGTAGAAGTCGCTTTCACATTCTTTCTCCAAAA
>JABFPY010000078.1:0-13483 GCA_022817165.1 Phoenoteleia sp. ZL-2020 | reverse complement strand
CCCGTACTCTTCTTTGGTAAAGTTTCCACCATGACCAAAAGAATTTGTTTTTCGCTTGAAATGGCATTTGCATACTTGATCACGTGTTTATTTTCGCATAACAAATCGTGATATTCTCCGAGGTCCGTCTAATTTGTCGACAGTGCCAACTCACCCAGATCATTTACGGTTTATTAAAGTACGTTTTAGTATTCCTGGAACGCTTGCACGTAAATAGTAAAATTATGGCCGATGCGATGTCTACGATGCGCACAATAGTTTATCATCAGGTGTCGATGCCGAGGCAATTAAATTACTTAGCAGGGACCTGCACATGGTCAAAACGTGACTTACAATAATTGCGGCCATTGCACCCGACATCGCCTTTGCAGTTGCCTTGTTCGAGGCTCGTTCGCATTTCAAATTCGATTTCTGGCAGCGTACGGCTCGGCCGACCTGTCGAGTAAAATGGAAAATCAAAGAGAGAAAAAGGGATTTCGCTCAGCAGATGAATCTCGTACGACGCATCCGTCGAGATGTATTCAGGTTTTCCCAAATTGGTATCAATTTCGGAGCTCTCAGTTCGTGTGAGCTTTTTACAATCGATCGACTTTGAATCCACTCTACAGCTAGTAATACGACAAAAGTTAATTAAACCGCTACAAAGAGAGAGGATGGATCGAAAAAAAAATGTAATTTTCCGAAACCAAGTACGCGCTCTTTTGTTGCACTATTGTAAAACATATTTCTGTGCGAATTGCGTCAATAAAAAGGCAATGTGAAGAATAAATGGTGTCGAGGGAAAATAAAAACACGGGAAATCAATTGCCGCATATTTTCCTCGAGGAGAGCTTATAACGTTATTATTCCCAAAAGGTCAAGCTCTCAGTTCGTGCACGCTCTGCGTCCTTTTTGTTTGACTGAGTCCCGCATTCGTGACGTCAGATTCTGCTTTCTGCGGAATTCAGTAAAGATAACCAGACGGAGTGGAGCTCTCGGGGCCTCGACGACGTTATCATAACTAACAGCTTCATCTTCATAATTATCCGGCAAAATGCGTTACTTAGCCGCCTGCTGGAGCAGCCGTGGGCAAACGGACTTGACTTTGGGATTTAGAATTTCAGAACGTCGATCCAAATCTAGAGCGAGCCTGTCTCCCCGGGAATGAAACCAATTACTCAGTGACCCTTCGGGGCCATGCGCGACCCGGACTTCCTTCTTCTAGGTGTGAAGGAGACAAGTTGTGATCGTGGCATAGGGCGCAGGCCGAGGTAGGTGGAAACTGGTAGGGGACCGGAGAAAGATAGCGCCCAACATGGAAGGACGTACGTGCTCTCTTGTCACTCCAGGTTCAACGAACACGCGATCGATTTCTGAGACACAAAGTGCATTAGTTAATTAAGAAACCTTTGCCGATCATTATTCACGATTCCGCGTTCCACGTATCGCCCGCTACGCCCAAATAGTTGAAATCGTTACCTCCGATGATTGCGAACATGGAAACCGACGATTTAATTGATTATTCTCATTTAATCCTATGACCTTGATGATACTGATAGATTTATTTTTAGATTATCCTCCATTTTATCACGAATTTCGTTTAGCTAATATTTAGTAGGGATGGTAAGTTCCACTATTAAAATAAATAGATTAACGCTAGGTAAAGTTTTCGGAAGAAATTAAATTACAACGAAATTGTCTTTAGGTTATTTTTTAATCAGTTTTTATATTTAATATAACTCATACAAGTCTTAATATCGTCTGACGGAAATATAGCAGAATAGCAAATTTCCCGAAATTTCCGCTTGAGGCCACGAAGATAATATTTTACTCCTAAAGAGTTATTTTTATCCGACAAAAGAAAGGACTTCAGTTTTCGCCAAAATATACGCTCTCCTCAGTCAATCCCTCGTGATAAAACTGAGTTTTGTACACCGAGGCACGACACCCATCGAAGTTATCGTACACTCAAATATTTTGGATCGATAATATCCAGTGTTTTATGGTGAAGGTTAAAGTAAGGTCGAGCTACTTTTCCCATGCGAAACCTCGCTTTTCTTCTCTTCTTCTCTCGTGTCTCCACACCCTGGTTCACTCAGCGGACGTGTCCCCACTTTGAGGCTCACGCCCCAGGGTAGAAATGGGAAACCTCTGGAATATCTGTGCGTCAGGGGATAGTGCGCGTTGAGTTTTCCGGAAAACACTTTTGGTTAAGGCAGCTTCCGAAAATTGATTCTTTTCTGTCCAGGGATTTTTCGAATCGTTATTTTTTGGCGAGCACGAATCTCGGAGCCCCCGTTCCCTTGTTTCATTGTTCATAATAACAACTGCGATATTTTACTGAACGTAAGTTAGACGCGGGCGGCAACAACGAAGATTAATGAAAATTCATACAACTTAATCGCAGAATCATCGAAACGGGCGCTGTAATTTGATGAATATGTTCGGATTTTTCAGTCGCAACTCTTATTTGTTACGCAATATTCATTACCTCTTGTTGCCAATGATTAATGGGAACTCACAGAAAGGTCTATTAGCAAGGACAACGGAGAAAAGCTGGGATTAATATAGAATTATGAAAGTGGGTGTAAGAAGGCGCAAGGAAAAACAAAAATTCAATGGTAAGCGAACGGCGATAAGATTTCCTATAGAACCGCGGGGTCACGCTCAATGTCTTGCGCAACTGCTTTTCATGTAACCAAGGGGCTGAAGAATTATACTTTCAATATTTCTTCATTCACCGCTACTTCCACTAAGTCGAGCTAACCTCGATTACAATTTGCGCAGACAGAATATTAATGTACGGAGGATCATATATTCAAACATTTAGGTAGTAATAATAATTTTATATTTGCCCGGATTATTAAGAAAGTACATATGTTCTATCCTAACACCGATATTTAATAAACTCTCTGTGTACGTATTATCAAACATATTGAGTCCTATCAAATGGCCGGGGGCACGTGTGAAACTACTGAATATTCAAGGAGTTAACGAAGCAAATTTCGTTTGGGTTTGCTCATGCTTGAAGTACCAGCATCACCATCAAATTATGTAATATCGTTTTCTAAGAATTTATTGAAATATTTTAGTGTTGTCAAAATATTTTGTTGATTGGAGAAGTGGCTTAAACAAATTTCATATTTGATTATTATTGTTATTTTTCATGAACAAAGGCTCCAAGAATATTGGAATTGTTCCCTCGATAATGTTTTAAAATAAGATTTACTATTTCTATATTGTAATAACGAATTAGGTTGCAACGTTATAACAACAAATCACTTCTCAAGCACGATAATAAGAGATAATAACATAATTTATAAATAATTATTTGCTTGTTCCAGTCAAGTGAAATAAGTAAACATGTCGTCATATTACTATCTGCTTTTAAGGTAGTACTTTAGTTACAGTCCTAATCAAAAATGTGAAACACTCCCAAATGAAAGTTTAAAATCATTTTTAGACATTATTAATAAAATAATTCATTAAAATGTGCAAGGTTTCAATAATCAATTAAAATTTGATTTATTTTAAACAATATAAATAAAATAATATCTGGATTTTTTAACTTGTGTGTACTTCCCAACCAATCAGCTATGGACTTTACCTTGTAGCCGACTATTATTTATTTATTATTAAAAAACTACACGGTCAATCTGTTTTATAATTTAGTATATTACTTATTACTATTCTAACTATAATATATTAGTTTTCTGTATACTTGTACTTTTTAGTTGTTTTGCTATTTTAAAATAACTGAATTCCTCGATGGGTCCTCCATAAGAGCTAATGTTAATATCTATATTTTTGAAATCAAATATCTCTACTTCTAGACGGACAATCCTTCTGAAATTTTGCAAAACTGTAGCGACAAACGCATATTTTTATTGTATGAAATTTCATATAATTCTACTTTTTTTTATTTTTCGCAAGTACTACCTTAAAAATAAGAATATGCTTTTTTTGTTTACTTTTTGCGAAATTACTAATATTCTAATATATTTTAATATTGATAATTTTTCAATTATTTCAAAATTTCTTATTAGATTTTAACCCTATTAAAAATATCTACGTGAAATTACACGTGTACTACTACGTAACTTTCTACGTGTATTTTCATGTAATTTACCACTCAATAATTTCGAAGTATTGTCTTTTTTATTTTATTCTGTTTACGTCATTTTTTTTTAATTTGTGTATACCCCAACAGAAGTACTTGATAAATAGAACGTAGAAATTAAATAAGTTGTCTACCTTCTGAACGTTTGTAGAAGAAAGAAATAAGATACGTTTAGATAGAATGAATATATGATAAACGTAGAAATGTCCGCCCGAACGGAAAATTTTAAAAAGGTAAATCTTATACTCGTGGAGGGTAAGTATTATATAATTCAAAGGTAAATTTTATGTTCGTGGAAGGTAAGTTATATATAAGCAAAAGGTAAATTTTACGCAAGTGAGAGATAAGTTATATGTAAGTAAAAAGCGTAAAAAGTCATTTTTACGTTTGTGAAATGTAAAATTTATGCAACTGAGACATATTTTATACATAAGTGGAAGATAATTTTTATATAAGTTTTAAATAAATTGTATGCATGTAGAACCGTGGAAGGTTATATTTTAAAACAAAAAATAAATTTCACGCAAAATAACATTTTAGTGAAAGGTAATACTTACTTAATTAGGAAATAAATTATAGAAAAATTTGAGGTGGTGTCACATTGGATTGCAAGCTCGTGTTACTGACATAGATTTTCAAAAATACAACGAAATAAACGACGATATTTTATTTAATGACCAGAGAGAGATTCTCACTTTAATTTTATACGTTTTTAATGAAAAATTTTATCAGATTTTGATGAACTGAAAATTTGTCATGATTTTTCGTTTTGCAAGTTCTTTTTGTTAAACACATTTTCCCATGATTAAGGAATCTCGTTCTGGTCATTAAATGTTAAAATAATTAAAATTATATATAAATAATTTAAAGAAACACTAATTCTGTGGTTTCAGACGTGATACACCACCTTAATGTAAATTTTACTCAAAATACAATATATTTAGAAGCACAATTACATTAAACATGTAACAGGAAGATAAATATAAAAAAATTATTATTTATTTTTAAAGTAAACGGGATATTTCCTTTGCTATATAATATAATAATGTTCTATGTTGACAAAATTAACTATGTAATATATAAATATAGATCGAATAGAATTTGTATAGGCACTAAAAGTACCATATTATATAGTCTTAAATAATGGCATAATACTACACAGAGAGAAAAAATAGGAAATTTGAAAAAGGTGTATTAATTTGGTATTATTTTTCCATTTTTTCAAAGAACAGTGGTTAATATATTAATAACAAATTGTTTATTAGAGATTGACTTTCAATTTATGAAATTTGGAACTAAATTTTTACTGGCACTTCAATATTGTGACTTTAAATCATATTGGTTCAAAAAATAGCTTAATATTAATATGTTTAATACAAACTATATATATTATATTTTATTAACATTAATATATTAATATATTTCAAATTCTTCTTTGTGGTATTCTGTGATCTGGCGGATGGACTAATCATTTTGTTATATACACTTATTTCGGTGCGAATACAATTTGGTATAATTTTTAAAACTGCTTCTGAAACAATAAATAACAAATATTACGTTATTACATAAACAATCAAATAATTACTTTTTATTTGTCTTATAATCCTTATCTGTCTGAAATAAAGGGAAGTATACTCCTCACTTAAGATCAATTACTATTAATTTGTAATGTATTTAAAATAATATAAGTATATTATTTTAAAAATTAATTTTTAATTAATTTTATTTTTAAACCGTAAATGACATTGCGAGATTCACCTCGATTGGATAAACATTAATGTAGATTTTGAAAAGTACAATTAGTAACCATAAACATTTTATAGTTGAAATAATGTATGCTATTATTATTTGTATAATATTAATATTTAATTTTTTATTATAATAGCCAAATAAAATTGTTTTGTATTCACCTCACAAGGTTCTTTTCACGTTAATAGCCTTCTGTCACGTAAAACTTCTGTCGTCTTTACAGAATTTGAGTTGAAATTTAAGGTTTAGACGAAAAAAATGTTGTCAGAAAGGAAATTAAAATAAAAATAAGTAATTTGACGATTCTTACAATCAATAAACTTTATTTAGAAATCCATGCGATAATTTTTTGAATATTCCGAACAGAAGGTAGCATAATGCCAAACACTGGTGTAAATTTATTAAAGCCGAAATTGATGTTTTATATTAATAGATATTTATAAAGGTGAATAAATTGTTCAATTGTTAAATGATCCAGTTTGCGCAATGTCTTATGATATTATCAAAATTATCAATATAATAAACACAACAATATTATCGATATTGAAAACACGTTAATATGATGGTTATTTGTTAATAAGTTTTTATTAATTTTAAATCGAATTTTGATTAGATAAAAAAAAATTCTAATTGACAAAAAGTTTAAAATAATTTTTTTATTATACGGAATTCAATCAAAACCAATAAAACTGTATGTATTTAGCTATACGGAATGTAAAATTGCATTAAATTCTGACTATTATGATTTTACGACAGAACTACCTTAACCGAACCTTCAGTTCAAACTCTGTCCACACATTGAAACATTCGGTTTTTTACTAAAATCATGCTTTCCTTTAAAACGATTTTTCAAGTAGTTAGATCAGACCAAATTACACACTGCTTTTGCAAATTGTAGAGAAGCTTTATATCTGCAGAAGGCTTTTTCGTTTTTTTTTTAAATTGAGAAGTAAGAAAATACCCCAATTTTTAAAATTGAAAAATTTTGGTTTGAACAAAGTGTTCAGTTTTTAGTAATGTATAAAGGTAATATAAATAGAAACATTCTCTTTCCGTTTAATACACAAGTTTCTCTTGCTTTTAAATAAGAAAAGCAATTCATAAATCTTTTACTACAAAACATACAAATATCACTTACTACTGATTTCCCTCAATGCTTATGAGATTATATATTACTGATTTTCTGATATTTGGTTTTTATGCCCTTGAAAGATTGCAATAGATCTGGCTGATTTTTAAATACACCGTTCAAAACTCTGCCCACAGCATCACCAAAGCATCATGAAAGTGAAGCCAAACAAACTGAAATAATTTGTTTATTCGTTTAATTAATTAAGTTTACTGAACTGAATAAAACTGAAAAGATGAACATTTTTATTATAAGACATGGAAATGATTTACCTTAAGATTTAACTTGTATGCAATAAAGGAAGCACAACAAAGCAGTCAAACTTTTCTGGGATAGGTAAACTTACATATTTCATGTCTATTTGACGAATCGACCATTGTCTTCTCTCTGATAACTTACATACTTCATGCGTATTTAGGAGAGACGATGCACAAGGTTTTATATAGAAGTCATGTACCTCCTCGAAATAACGACCGATAATACAAATATTTCCAATTCCATTAGTTGCAAAATTTTCAATAATAACAATTTTGTCTCCAATCACTGTAAAAAAAAACTTCTGAAGTTCAGACCGAATTTGTCCCACATTTTCAGAGTTTTAATAAGTCTTACGAAATATATCTGAAATTATTAATTCTGTCTTCTTGTAAGAATATAGTGCCTGAATGTAAGAGTCTTCATATTATAATCAACATAACCTAAGACAATTTGCATTGTACTCAATTACGTCCTTTACGAGACAAAGTGAATAGAAATTCATGTCACATGTGTCGATATATTGCACAAACTCCGAACTTGCTGGTAAAACATGTATTATATTTTCATCGAAATGACCCGCTCTTTAAAATTGCATGTAATTACGAGCATTGTAAAGCAACATTTAGGAAGTGGGATTCTTTTCGGAAACACGTTTCTCGTTCGCACCCTGCGGTGCTCATTGACGATAATCAGTTATTAAGACAGAATGATGACATAGATAATGATGATCCAGGTAAACAATATAATATGATTAAAAATGTATTTTAATATATTATATACAATAATACAAAAAATAAATGAAGTCATAAATAATTTATATATTCAAAATTTTATAATAAAGTATCATAAAATAATAAATTATGTTATTATTATATAGAACTAGAAAACAGGAGACAGATGCAAAATGCACGACAAAGACGATGGCAAGCAGGAATGTTTTTGTTAAATGTAAGAGAAACGTGCAAAACATCGCAAGTGGCCCTTGCCACAATAATGCATGGTGTTGTCAATTTAACAAAAGTTTTTGCATTAACTACTATAGTAAGTTAATTTACTTAAATAACAATATTAATTGATATAGAATCGAAAACAATATTAATTAAAAAAAGTTAAAACTAAAAACAAAATAAAAATAATTAATTTAACTTCAAAATTTAGCTAATTCACTTTTTCTAATTATGCTGTAATTGTCATATGACTGTAATGTTGAAATCTGAATATCTCAAAAATTTTATATAATATAATATAAACTTCGATAAATATTATTCATAATCCGAATATTACACTTTCAATCATAAATCATATTTTGACATTGTCTTGTTTTTGATCACTAGTGAAAGAAAGTTTATTATACATTTAAGAAATAACAGTTGAATGCATTGCAAATAAGTAAATAAAGAAAATTATTGATTTAAAATGTTACGTATATCTCATTTTTTCTATATATTCATATAAATAAATTATTTATATATATTTATACAAAATATAGAAGTTCTTTAGAAGTTATACAATTGTATGCTATTGCCAAATCGTCACATATAAAAAAACATGGTTTAAACTCGGTATTACAACCATTTATATCTGATATACAGAATTTGGAAACTGACGGTATAATGATATCAATAGGAAATAGGGAAGTAAATTTTAAAGGTTCATTGTTATTTATTGTGGGTGATACACCAGCTTCAGCTGCAATTGGTGGATTTAAAGAATCTGTATCAGCTTTCCGTCCTTGTAGATCATGCATAACTACTGCTGACGACTGGAAAGCGACATTTAATGACAATAATTTTGTTATTAGATATTTTTGTTATTCAGGAGTCAATTGTTTTGTTATATAAAGCGCTCACAACAAATATCTTTAACGAGAATTTAAATGCCTACGGAGTATCTCTTTTACAAAATTCTGTTCAAAGAGTAATATTACTCAGAGATTTGATATTTCCTCATAAAATTCTAATATTTAAACGTAACAATTATATGTATGTGCTCTTATTCGACCACGAATATACGGAATTTTATGGGTAACTATTATTTTGTTGAAAGAAAATACGTTTTTTCGTTCTCTGAAATCAGATTTCATAAATGTTTGCAATGTTTTTATTATTTGTCGTAATGTAATGAAATAGCTTATCAGTCTAGAAACTAAGATTATACAATTGTAAATATTGTATTTTTGTTAATGATTTGAAATAAATCTCACTTTGCTATAAAATAAAACTTTTATTAAATCGAAAATTTTAAAACTACGAAAATATATTTCTTCTTATTTTAAAATAAACGCCGATAAATGTGATATTATTGTATTATAAACTTCGATATTTTAAAACAACATAATTTGTAAAAACCGCTTAACGCTAACATATTTTACACGCTGTTGTCAACCTGTCTTTTAAATTTATGAACTTGAATGCGATTATGGTTATTTGTACCAATGGATTCCTGATCAATGTATGTAAGGGTACAAACATATCCTGAAGGATACTGCGTCTTCCACACATAGTACGATGCTATCAGACATGCTATAGCTTTAGCTATATTTGGATTGTATATTCTTATTCGAATATTTTTTCCTGCAACAATATAAGCAGAAGCAACTAAATTTTCTGCAGTATAAAAAACCAGCCGGGGACTGCTTGAATCTGCACTTAATAATTCTTGCGTTGATATACCAGCCTGAAATAATATTACATCATTAATATAAAACATTATTTCATACTTATACAATATATATTTATTAGGGTGGGTAAAAAATGTTTTGCGTTGGCTACTCTCCAGAATAAAAATTTTAGTTGAGAAAACGTGCGGGCACCGTAGAAAGATTTTTAAACAATTTTTAGAGGGCACACTAATAGCTCAAATATAGCATTTTTCTCTATTTTTTAGATAATATTATTAATTATAAATATACTATTTGTGAAGTTATTTATAGATACAAACACGGAAGATACCAGCGAAATCATGTTGACATAACTCAAGGTGAGCATACCCCAACAAAACATGGCAGATTAAAGGTAGAAATTACATAGTTTATACATTCCTAGAAAGTAGAAATATCCACCTGGTTAGGTATAAACTAGTTAATTCCATTCTAACCGGGTGGACATTTAAACATTCTATGTATATATAATCAATCAACTTCCTACTTTCAATCTACCTTTGTTCTCTTAGTGTATATTCAAAAAATAAAGTAAAGCGGAGTAAAAACGAACAACAAGGTAAGAATAAATAAGATGTATTTTCAATTCATAATTTTATGAAATAATTAAAAATAGATAATTATTGCTATTGAGACACTTCCAATATAATAACAATCTACAGTTCATTCAATAATTCGTATATTTAATATTATTTTTTACTTTAAATGGTATTCATTTTTACTCTACTTTAACCTTTATACAACAATAATTATATTTATACAACAATACAAATTTTTTAACATGAATTTTAAGGTTAAACAAATTATAAGTCTTTTCACAATATTTCACCTTTTACAAATATGAATATTTTTGTACTATAAATGACTTATATGTTCTTTATATGATCCAGAACAAAAGATGGCATAAATTTCAAAAAATAAATGTCAATATTAATGTAATTCTAACATGATTTCACTGTTCCTACTTCTTAAAAAATAATATAATCATTTAATTTATAGCAAAGTTTACCTCCCGTGTAATAAATAAAGGTTCATTCAACTTTTGGAATCTGGCAGCCGTTAAAGTATTATGCAACCTTGTAAGAACTGTTAATTTGTCAAGTTCATGGTTCAATGGCATTGCAAAAAATGTTGCAACTTTGTTAATCATTGCATTCACTGCATTAATAATATCAATTTCATTGATCTTTTTTAATATAAAAAACTCGTGCATCACCTATAGATATAATAAACAAATATATTTTAATATATTAACCAAATCATTTTTTTTATTAATAAAGATATATAAATGACAATTTTGCCTCAATTATTTTTAAAATCCATTTTAATAATTGCTATTAACACGTATATTATAAATTTCGTGCTTAACTGATGAACTTACAAGCGTGTATAATTTTAATTGGGGATATTCCTTAATAATATCGTCAATATTTTTGGTTTCTTCATCAATGAAACTGCGACGAACCAGGAAAGTCTCTTCCAAAAGACGCTGAACATGTTTGGAATCATCGTCTGATCGGCATTTTTTCAACTCTTTCAATGCATCATCTGCACCAAGCTTAATCTGAAATTTTCTGCATAAAAATAACAAATATTTATATGATGTAAATTTCAAGTAAAAAATCCAGTATAATGTGTAACAGAATGAAATGTTTTTAAATTGTCATAATATATATGATACAACAATTATTTACTCAATATTTGATGCCGGCATCCTAACTTTGTCCATTAATTTGCTTTTCTCCATTTTGACAGCCTTCGATTTCTGATGATATTTCCTATTATGTATAGTTCGGCGTAACTGATCACTTACAACTCCCTGTAACAATAAAAAAGCGCGCATAATTATAATATAATAAAATTACAACTAATATACAATTTTGAATTAACCATATGATAATGTATATGTAAACTAATATGTATATGTAAACTAATATGTCAATTTCGGCAGTTTTGTTGGAAATGAAATTGTATCAAGCTTCCTTTTCTTTGTCGTTGTACTATCATCGACACAGCTTACCTGTTCAAATAATTAAGTAATGCTTAAAAAATTAAAATGATTATAAATAATAAGATATGATCCCGTGTTACAGGATCCTAAGAATTTTCAATAAAATGTTTCAATTTGCCTAATTTTTCTAAGTTAAATTGGGACATAATTAGAAAAACTAAAACATTTTATTGAGAATTCTGAGGAACTTTTAACACGAGATAATTTAAGGTACAAAATCCGGAGACAAGTATAAACAAATCATAGTTTATAAAATTCATGGTTATTTAAAAAGTATGAATGGAGAATTAGTAAATAACATAAGTCCCATTTGAATAATAAATTACACTTCCTATAATTGAAATAACATCAGAAAGACCAACAAACAATCAAGTTAAAACAAATCAAAAGTATATATTTTTAACAGTTTCAAGATTAACGAATATTTATTTAATTTTAAGTTTTTAATTAAAAATCATATTTTAATACCTTTTTTAATTCTCTAAGTATTGAAGAAATCAAATTTAAAAACAAATTATTTTAAAAAATAAATTACATTTTTTTTAAATTTTTAATAACAGAAAACTGCAAAAAATGATAAATAAATTACATTGTTTTTAAATTTTTAATAACAAAAAACTGCAAAAAATGATAAATAATTTACATTTTTACATGGACAATTAACATTGTACAAAAATCTGGTTTGGTGGACACTTAGAGAATTAAGAAAGATATTTAAATATGAAGGTATCTTTTAATTCAAAATTTGAAATTAAATAAAAATTTGTTAAACTGGAAACTGTAATAAATATATATGATTTTTGATTATTTATAAATTGTTTATTGATTTTTTTATAATATTTTTTTAATTATATGTTTACTTTATTGTTCAAATGTTTGAATTAATAAAATATTTAAAAATATTAGAATTAATAGCAAAATGTGAAATGTCATGTTAATATTCTTTATTTATAATGATTTACTTTAAATTTATTTTTAACTGCACAAAATACATACCTTCTTTCTTTTTAATGTAACCTTTTTGTTTTCCGGATAATTTTCATTTTCCTCTGCATTTTCGATTAATTCACTTTCATTTAAAACACATGACATTTCTCGATTATAGTTGTCATTTGGAGAATACAGACCTGTAGCTTTTCGAGTGGAATCAGCGTTTAAAAAATCTTTAACGTTAACCAATTCATTTTTCCTAATAATTTCTTGTTGTTCAACGACAACATTGTTAGCTAATGATAAAATGTTCGGGATGGGTACACGAAACTGAAATGACATGGCCCCGAACTATACATTGAGCTGAAAGTACATGGTACTGAAAAAACATGAACCTGAAAAAACAATAAACAGAAAGAACACGAATCAGAAAGAACTTGGCACTGAAAAGACATGAAACAGATAATATATTAACCTGAAAGAACACGAAACAGAACTAGCTTGGCACGGAAAGTACATATAACTGAAAAGACAAGGACCCGAAAGAACATTAAACGGAATTGACTTATAGCGGAAAGAACATGAAACGGAACGGTACATGAATCCGAACCGATCATGTAGCTGAATTTTTATGTTGGCAATAATCTT
>JABFPY010000077.1:0-13511 GCA_022817165.1 Phoenoteleia sp. ZL-2020 | reverse complement strand
GTAAGTATGGAGTAAATTTTGGTGCTACTTTGGTGCAAAATCTTACACCACAATTCGACAAAATCTTTGGTGCATCGCTGGTGTAATTGTGGTGTAAGTTTTGGGGCTAATGAGGTGCTAAATTTGACACCACAATTGCGTGCAATTTTTGGTGTAACTGTGGTGTAAAATGTGGTGCTACTTTGGTGTAAAACGTTACACCACATTTCCATAAAAAATCTGGTGTATCTGTGGTGCAATTACGGAGTAAATTTTGGTGCTACTTTGGTGTAAAACGTTACACCACATCTTCATAAAAGATCTGGTGTATCTATGGTGTTAGTATAGTTTAAATATTGGTGCTACTTTGGTGCAAAATTTTACACCGCAATTCGACAAAATCTTTGGTGTATCGCTGGTGTAATTGTGGTGTGAGTTTTAGTGCTAATGAGGTGCTAAATTTGACACTATAATTGCGTGCAATTTTTGGTGTAACTGTGGTGTAAAATGTGGTGCTACTTTGGTGTAACGTTTTATTACATAAAATCTGTAGTGTATTTGTGGTCAGTTGTATAAGAGACTTATATTAAATAAACAGCATAAATTTTGATGTACATGGAGTTAAGTTTTATTGTAAATATCTTCTATTATTCTTGTTCAAAGCAAACATTTATGTATTAATTAAATTTGACGTATCTGGATTTACTTAAATAATCAGAAAAATTATTTCAGTACCAGGTTTACTGATACACCTCCCATAACAAATTAATTTTAGAAATTAGGAATGGATTTAGGTAAATTTAATTGATGTAATGTTTATATACTCATTATTTCCATTAAGAGGTTTATTGGATAGAACTTAATGCACCAAAATATTTTTGTTTTGGAAGTATATTAATCTTTATTTTAGAATATTATTAACAAATACACCATTTTTTATTCTTCCTGTATGAAGTATATATATATATATTTCTAGAAAGATTTTAGTGTTGTTGATACCTAATAATTTATCAATTTTCAACCTGTGCGTGGCTATAGTCGAATTTAATCCTCTAAAAAGAAAACTATTTTTTGTCTACTTATTTGAAATTAATTTTTAGAAGCTTTTGTCTCATACCTTGTTGAATTTCAATCAGTTTCCCAGCAATTTGCCATTTTAACAATATACACTTTTTTAAGGCTCTCTATCTTTATTGCTGGAGTTATAATTTCTGAAACGCTGATAAAACACATTCTATCGCTGCTCCGTACTTTTTTAATGTAATGTGTGCCAAATGCAGACCTTTCTACGACAAATTTTTTTACAAAGAATCCTTGTACAACTTCATCTCTATTTTGAAATTGACAAATAGAAATTATTTCTCCAAATGCATCATTCCCAAAGCAAATAATGCAATCGCAATGTTGCGTTTGTCTCAGCTGCGAACATGCATATGTGATTTTCTTTATTGAAATTTTTCGGAATGTTTCGACTACTACTGGTTGTTCATATTCTTTTGGGAGACAATTTTTTTCGGCTTCACTTAATGAACGAGATGAACCTGGTACTACCATCTCCACCATATCTGCTGCTGATTCAAAATCACGAATATTTAGAATCTTCTTAATGAAGTTTCTTGTCGTTGTCGATATTTCTTCACTATGTGCTACATTTGTAATGAACTTAGCTATTAAAAACCGTGTAACAATCTGATCAGATACACTGTTAGGACTTGTTACATTTTCGACTATCTGCTTATTCCAAGATTCAAACGTAAACGTCGAATGCACCCAAACCGGACCCCAGTTCTTCACACTCTTTACAATATGACATAACAAGTGCATGTTCGGTGTCATACTATTTTCTCCAAAGTATTCTTCAAATTGAATGAGGTAATCATTGATTAACTGTTCTGCCTCATCCAGTTCTGCATGGGTAACGGAATCGTTGTTTAAATAATGAACGGCTTGCGATAAAAGTCCTAAATGTTTTATGTAACAGTTTGGTAACAATCCATCTAAACATGCAGGAATGTAGTCGAGCCAATTTCGCCATTCTGAAGCCTTCCACTGAGCATGTGTCTTGATGCTCCTTGGCACACGTGATCGACGGGACGGTGGTTTTATAGAAAGCAATCTACTATCAATGCTCTGTTGTTTTTGTGGAGAACCAACATAATAATCGGCATTAACATCACGATTCAGAAGAATATTAGTATGGTGTTGAACAACACCTATATAAACTGCGTGCATGGCGTCAACGACTATTCCTCGAGTCAGGCTGAATTCTGGTAACATTACCAGTGCTGAAACTCCTTGGACACCTTTTATTGTACATTGTTTAGAATAAGCTTCTCTCATTTGTGCAATTAATTCGTCATCTGTCCGAAGTTCTTTCAAATATTTCCGCAATGGATAAATACATCGTTCATTTTCAATATAACAATACAAACAAGCTCTATTTCCTATGTGTATATTCATTCTAGTTATTGCAGCACGGGCAGGTAAATCCACGCTGCAAGTTGTGACGATGAATTTAGATCGTTGGATTTCATTTGTTACAGAGTTTTTCCATTCGATACCAACATCATACAAAAATTTCAACTGCTCCACTATTGGTCGCAAGACATTATTTAGCATAGGATGGTTCAGTCCAACATATACCCCAGCTAATAGTATATGCTTCTTACGGGCGTGAGGTGGGAACTCGTTTATTTGCAAATAAACTGGCCAAGCACTAGATTTAGATGAATTCGCTACTTTGGCGCCGTCCGTATTAAGAGTAAATGAAAAGTTCAGTGGATGATGTAAAAAATTTCCGGGCGACGCCAATCTGTGGTACTCTTCACCATCGTAAATGTCTTCAATACCATCGGGATTTTTTTTTTCGCGTGTAAATCGATATTGTAATAATCGAAGCACGCCAGGTGTTTTTTCCAGTAATTCATACAACTGTGATATTAAATCGACTTGTAAAAAATAACACAGTTTACATTCATCCTGACTTGATTCACTCGCAGTACATTGACATTGCAGAAGGGAATTTATATCTTTTCCTAAGTAAGCAAGACATTGTTTGCATAGAAAATGTCGAATTATAGTTGATTCATCACGATTTAACGCTTTCCATAATTCATGCTTATTTTTAGGTAAAGGAGTTCCTGTGTGAGAACTATTTAACCACTTGAAATTATTCAAAATAGTAACATAGTCCCAATTGTGTCTTACAGAAAGAGCCAAAGTAGACAATAAATAATCTTCTTGGAAAACATCTTCTTTTGAAATAAATGGTGCATGGGTTCCAATTGTTGCTGGATTGAGATATTTTCGTCGTACTTCATGAGAATCAGATTTATTTTCCTTGTTTTCCTGTTCACCGAATCTGCCTTCTTCAACATCATCTTCCCCCGCTAAGACTTCGTATTCTGTCATTTCTTCGTCCAATAGTAAGTCCATAATCTCAATATCAACATCACCGTCATTGTTCCTTATTCTATGATCCTCTATAATTTGAGTAACCATCTGTATAGATCCAGGATTGTTCATTTCACTCACTTCTTCGATTATAAAGTCTTCCTCACTAGAACTATGATAAACATCCGTATTAGCATCGTCGTAGGTATCCGAACTATTAATTGTTTTAGTAAACTTATATAAATCAGACGAAGAACCAGCAACATCGCTATGATTTTCTGAATCATCTATAATCATTATGCCAGCGTCACTGCTATTGTCACTGCTATTGACCATAACTTCATCATTGCTCAAGTCCATGGATTGTCTAGAAACAAAATATTTGTTGTTATAAATAAGATTATTTATTTCTGTAAATTATTGTTATTCCATTTTAAGTTATAACATTTTAAGTTCATTAACATTCACCATCATTACATAAAAAGAGAAACTTAATGAGGTAAAATGAATTATCTCTCTCTATAATATAGCCGTAAAGGGTAACTTAAAATGTTTATAACTTTTATAAAATGCATAACTTGTGAAATTTTATTAAATAAACCTTACATAATTTTAGCTGCAGAAATCGAATTTACAATGAAAAATGGGAGTTTCTATTTAAAATTTAAAAGTGTAATTAATACATTTTATTATTGAAGGAAAGGTTTATGAATAAGCTGAAAGTAACCCGCATTACGAGTTATGCTAAAATACATTGAATAGCAATGTTTGTAAATTTGAAATGTAAATTTTCAGGAATACACTGAACATTCA
This sequence comes from Phoenoteleia sp. ZL-2020, assembly GCA_022817165.1. Lineage (NCBI taxonomy): Eukaryota > Metazoa > Arthropoda > Insecta > Hymenoptera > Scelionidae > Phoenoteleia > Phoenoteleia sp. ZL-2020. The sequence goes on along the minus strand of JABFPY010000077.1, from coordinate 9,326 downwards.
CAGTGTCGATGGTACAGTACAATTTTGACGACTGTAAATGTCTAGGCACAGTTCGAGATTTTACAGGGTAAAAATGTAAATTCTCGAAAATCCTGTAAATAAATTTACACGGCATGCGTTATTCTCAGACAAATAAAAAAGCATAAGTTTATTTTATAAAATATAAATTTAGTTTATGTCATAAATAATTACAAATATTTGTTATTCAGTTTTTCATTAATTTAATTTTGATGTATAATTGTCTTTATAAAACGAATCTGTTTTTTTAAGTATAGAAAAACTGAAAAAAGAATATATAAAATTATTTATAAAGGGAATTTATATTTTTTATTACTCACGTTGTATCTGGACATTTACAGTCGTCCGAGTTTAACCATACCTCCTATACTGTAAAAGTCCATTGTATTCCTTGAAATTTACATTTCAAATTTACAGGCAGTCCGTGTATTTTCCTGTAACTCTTAACGCGAGAAAATAAAAAGTTAGTTTATACCTGTCAAATTGTTTTTCGCCTTTAGAATTTTCAAGACCCTCAGAATAATGCGAGGATGATGGAAAACAATCCTGTTGTTGCTAAATAAAATATTTGAAAATTAATTCAGTAATAACTTGGGAGTACAATATGCATATATATATATATATATATTAGTTTATATGAGTATTTTTATTACCTGTTTGAAATAATTTTCTGGAAATTTGGAGTACATGGAATCATCAGGGAAAACATTCTGATGAACTTGCAATTTTCTCTTAAACTTTTTTCTACTAGCATCCTGTACATTCTTTTCGGAATTCATTACAGTTTTTAAGAATTGCGAAAAAAGAATGAATTAATATAAATATTTGCTAGTGCTAATCAGATTACATAAATAACAATGAATATGAATTTCTTATATGCACACAATACAAGCAGTATTTGAAACTCAATAACCTCAAAATAATATCAAAAACATTGGGTGCTTTCGAACGCTACACCAAATTACATATCGGTCATACCAGAAGTTCGCGCTTTATCTCTCTCGCCCTTTTAATGTCTTTTAAAATTGTTAATAAAATTCATTATCAAAAAAGGACGACGTGGTGTACTTCTGCTATTGTGGGAGAATTTATATATATGATAAATTTGTCCCATAATAGTAAAAGTCGCCCATTTTTGAAAATTAATTTTATTAACAATTTGAATGCAAAAAACACTAAAAGAACCAGGGAGATAGATGAATCGAGTGGGAAAGACGCTTGTAGCGTTCCAAAATATACTACAAGTGACTTTCGAAACCCGGCTTAAGCCGATTATATTACACATCCGGAGACCCTCATTTATTTGCTTGAAGTGTTTGTATTAAAAATTGCCCGCCAATTGAATTAATTCGTTTGCAATGGTTATTTTAGGGCGCGTATCGATCAACGATCATAAGGAATTTCGAATAACTAGTCACTAATCATTAATTACTATTCCTGTCTGTTCTTATTCATCAAATGAGTTAGGAAAGGATAATTGATTGTGATTAGTGATTAGTGTCCAGCTATTGTTTCGAGAACTTTACTTTGTGTTTGGCATGTGTTCTAACCTAACTTGATTTCGTTACACGAAAAAGTTTTCTTTTACATTGAACTCGACCGTGCTTTTGAATTAAGGTAAGAAATATTAAAAATAAATATAAATTGTCATCTTGCCGTTGGATAAATATTATTGTTGCTAAATAAAAATGCAAATTTTTTAAAGTTGTATGATTTTTTTTAGAACAATGGAACTGAAAAAGTGGTGCATTGTGAAATTACAAACTGGCAATAAAAAAAACGTATTAATTGGGTCAAAAAAGTTAATGCGTGATACAGGGAAAAAAGGAAGGAATCGATTTTCTTTCGTATCGAAATTAAGTGATGACACAAAGGACAATCTGGTCTATAAGGATACAGCAGGATCTTTTCGTTCAATTAAATTTATTGAAACAAGTGGTAAATGAACAGAATAAAATTAATTTGGAAAATTTTAAAAGTTATTAAAATTTGATTAATTTTTTGAATTACATATTGAATAAATAGAATAATTAACTATTTAAATAATTAATTAATTATTATAAATAATATTTTTGAAAATTGAAAAATATTTATATTTATCTTTCAATCCCAGTAGCAACCGAAAAACCATTAGAATAGTCTTATTTTAATTGTTTTTATGTCCATATTACAATTTAAATACATTTGTTTAAATTGCATTTAATTATATTATATTGTTTACATTGATTTATATTGTGAATATAACATATTTAAATTGAATTAAATTGTTTTTAACAGTAAACGATTAAAATGTCTGCAATGACATAACTTGCAATATTTCGACAAATTGTTTTATATTGGAAATTAACAATTTAGGAATTTATTTAAATTGCAATTTGTCTTAAAGTCATATATTTCTTAAGAATAATAACTTATTTATTACAATCCCAGCAACCGAAAAACCATTGGAATAGTCTTATTTTAATTCTTTTTATGTCGATATAACATATGTTATATTTACAATATAAATCAATATAAATCAATTTAAACAATATAATATATTTAAATACAATTTAAAAAAATGTATTTAAATTGTAATATGGATATAAAAAGAATTAGAATAAGACTATTCCAATGGTTTTTCGGTTGCTGGGATTGTAATAAATAAGTTATTATTCTTAAGAAATATAGGACTTTAAGACAAAATGCAATTTAATTGTAAATTAAACGGAAATAATTACTCATACCCGTACAGATCGGACCCGTGGAATCCACGTGGATTTTAGATGGATGATCCACCTAGGGAATTTGGAATCCATGTGGATTCTAGATGGAATGAAATTATCATGAAAATTTCTCCTATAAGTGCGTTTTTTGTGATGCACCTAGAATCCATGTTGATTCCACGTTGAATCCACGTTTAACAATATTCGCAAATACTCATAAATATAAAATATTGAATCCACGGAATCTCGGTATCTTCGGTTTCAAATCCTCGTGGATTCGGTCACACAAAAGAGGAAATTTCACCTTTCGATCCATGGATCATCCATCTTAAATCCACGGGTCCGTTCTGTACGGTTATATACTTTCATGAATAATAATGAAATAAAATTACATGAATAATTAAAAAAATCATTTCAGACGATAAAGATGAGTTGCTGGAAATGTGCAAAGAAGATGGTAAGCGAGTAACACTAGTAGCTAGTAAGTCTTTCGAACTAAATCCAACGAAACAATTTGAAGCAAATTCAGATTTGTGTAAAGAGAAAGACCAATCGAAAAAACAGAACGTGAGAGATCATTTATTTTAACCATGTAACAAATGAAATGGATACATACTGACATATATACGGATAAAACATTGTTGTGATTAGAGTACTTTTGTTAACATACATTCACCACCCCTTTTCACCTCCAAAAAATCGTTCCAATGTTCTATCCGTATAATGTTACAATACTCATTTCATGCCTATATTTGTCCTAATATGTACAATAAATACTGTCCCTCATTAAATGTTAACAAAAGAAAAGGTGCAAAGAAATATTTTTTTTTTAAATGAAAAATTCAATTTCAATTCTATACAAGTATAAAGAACCAAATTTTGATGTTTTCATCATGTTTTGATACAAAAATATGTAAATCAACTTGCAATGTGTACAATATACTGCTTGGGCAAACAAATTCGTTTCTTAATTTATTTTTCAGATGGAAAAATTATTTGGACGCACAGTACGCTCGAATGGACGGCACGTCGCACGGTCCTGTGTTTAGGGAAGCATTTCAAGCACACTGCACATCCAAAATGTGTGCAGTGTGCCTGAAAATCGAAGGTGTTCAAACTTTTTTGACGCACAGCGCTCCCAAAATAAGTGGGCTAATCGCCCGAACGCAAAAGTGTGCGGCATGACCGTGATTTTGGTGTACGGTGCACCCGATATCTATTTTCGTGCAATATTATAGTCTTACATAAAAATATTTTGAGCAGGACACAGTTTTATTTACATGTTTAGAAACATAATACAATCGGTTTTCACTTCATAAAGCATTACTAGATCGATAACGATGGACTTTGTTTAATTACCCTAATAACTCATATATTCCATTAATGAACACAAAATATGTCTAAAACGTTGAATATTCTCAGAATAATTATAGTATATTTAGTCAAATGTTTATGCTATTCGAAGATCATTCAAAGGAAAAACTTTTTAAAAATGAAATCAATAAATAATATATTAAAGTAAACTAGATTAATCTTATATTTATATGTTAAATTGAAAAAATTAATTGTATATTGTCGGGAAACAAATTGGTAAATATTATTGTTATTATTATATTTAACTCAATTTATTTTTGTAGAAAAGTCTTAAGGTTGCTCGTGCCGCAGCAAAGCATGGGGGAGATGAATTCTTTGAAAAATATTTACAGGTGATTTACAAAATTTCTGTTGTATCGTTTATATATTACCGTTGAAACCGAATTTCAGTATTAGTTGAAACTAGTTTGAGGTGACAAAATGAAATTAATAAAGGGCGTTTTTACTTACTATTATTAATTATGTTAGGTAAAAATAAATATCGATGAATAAATTATTTGGTGTTAAAATTGAAGAACAGTCAACTCTGTCGCTCGTGTTGTTAAAGCTCGTGCTTTTTTATTTTAATCAAATTTTTCACTTCTTTCTGGACAATCATTTTTATCAAATATTTTCTTGTATCTTCGTACAGTTTTTCAATATAAACGTAATAACTAACATCACAAACAATATGTGTCAATGAATAATTTTTACATAGCAAAAAATGAAATAGAGTACTTAGTTTTATTCCATTACAATAAAAACTATGTTTACATAATACATATTTATATTTAACGTAATGAGAGTGTTACATTTGTGTTTTTTATTGTTATAAAATCTAGCTAGATGTTACAAAATTATTTATTACAATAAAAAGCTCAAAAGTAACAACACACTTATTGTGTAATTGTTCCTGATGGTAACGAAAATTAGTCTTAGATTTCAAAATACAATTTACAAAGAAACAGTTGAGAGAATTTAAAAAAAAAAATTAAATAAATATTACACTTAAAACACGTTGCATACACAACAAATTATAAGCTTAGAAGTATTGTACAGTTTTCCATAGTAAAATATAAGTATTATGGTAGAAATATATGTGTGTAAATTAAAAAAGTAAAAACATACAAATTAAATTTCTGTAATATTTGTAGGCAAAAGCAAATGAAGAAAAAACTTCTTTTCTTCGAGAGAATTCTCATATAGAAAGCCCAAATAGTGGTGCGAACGATTTCAAAGGCAAAGAAAATATGAATACTGATACTCTGTCTAAAAGCGATAGCGAAGAAGAAGACAATGATATTTTTAAGTCTCAAATATTGAAACGGAAGAAAAAAGTAATGATAATTTCATCAGATAATTCTAATGATGAAGAACCTCCTACGAAGAAGGTGAGATAACTAAATGTCATATGAAAAATGTAGACAATGTTGAGATTTTCTTTGTGATTATTTTCATGTGTTAATTGAAATTTAACTCTTTTATTTACTAACATTTATTACTCCAAGAGACAAATTTCTGTTTCGAATGTATATTAAAATTGAAAGTAATTAGTGCATTACATTATTTCAGAAACAAAATGATAATAAACATCTTCAAAATGAATGTAGCGAAAATGACAATTCTAATAACGACATTAAATCCATTCAAACTAACGATTCTTCACCAAAACAAAATTTAACTAAAATAAGTTTGATTCGTAAGGACGATGAAGATTTCATAAGCCGAGCAGAAGCTAAAGAGCTTATACAAAAAATGGTTCAAAAATTGCAACAAGAAAAAGGCGTTGACCAAAATGATGAGGTAAATAAGAAACAGCTAATAAACACGAGCTTTCAAGCGCACAATACACGCGCACACGCACGTATTTTAAGCATTCCATGTGCATATAAATATCACATAAAACCGCACGTTCAGTCAATGAAAATGGTCACTTTTGTAATTTTATTAATTGTTTTTGATTTTTGCCTTTACTATTGACAAAGGATAATATTTTATAAATTAAATCTTTGTGTGTCATATATTTTACTATTTTTTGTGTCGTTGAATTAGAATTTCTAATAAAGATTTTTTGCAGATTTTTAAAAATTTGTTAGCTGAAAATGTAATTGACGACAAAAAACCTATAACTAGAGGAGAAATGAAAGAAATTTTAGAAAAAGTATACAATTTACTCAAAACCAAATGTCTGACAAATGCAAATGAAGAAGTCGAAAATAAGGTAATATAATTGATTTAAGTTTAATTCATGCTGCTAAATATTATTCAAATAAATTCATCATAACGCAAATAAATTTCATTTAAGAGTTTGTTGTATTTTAATGAATATATATTTCCCTTAACAAATTTTAATTTGTATTTAATTTACTTAAATGACATAAAATTATTTTTTCATGTGTAATTTGTTTTGAACACAATACCAGATTTATAACACTTTTCCTTGTATTTTTGTAAACAAATCTTAACTGTTTCAGATATCTATTTTGGATGTTCTGATGGACTATAAAGAATACAATGAAGCTTTTATAGCTAAGGACATACGAAAAAGAGTCAATCACGTTACTAGAGGACTGTGGCCTTCAGAAACTCTTAAAAAATGGTGTATCAAAGAATCAACAAAATCTGACGGATTAGTGAAAATGCCTGAAAATAATTTGAAACTTATTGAAAGTGAGACATTTACATTTTATAAAAAACAGAATTAAAAAATACAAATTTCAAGAAATTCCATTCACTTTGTTTTCTGTGAATTTTACACTGATTTTTCCATCAAACAATTGGAAAAAATATATAAAAACAATAAATTATCAATTCAATGTTGCAAAATATTTTTTTTATGATAATTAATTAATTATTTATTTTTACATTAATATGACACATTAACTTATTTACTTTGTCTAATTAAGTATTCTATAATTACTTATTTTAATTGCAGAAGTATGTGTAGAAATACAAAAGAAAAGCCCAGTTAATCTCAAAATTACAAGTGTAAAAAAAGTTAAAGGAGAGTTTAAAGAATGTGTTGAAAGTCTGAGTACCCACTGTAAATCTTGGGTTCGACAAGTATTAAAAAACGAAAGACGATTGCCGGAACAGAAAGCAAAATATAAAAATGCTGCTATAAGGAATAATAAGGATCCAAAAACAAAGGTCAATAGTACAAATGAAACACAAACTGCAAATGAATAGTATTGTTAAAATAAAATGTCATTAATAAGTTACAGTATGTTTGGAAAGTTTAATTAATATTTTATTAATATATTATAAGAAATAGTTAAAAGAAATAAAGAATTAATTTTAGTTATAAAAATAGTATAATTTAATTTCATAATACCCTATAATTATAATATTTAACTACTTTTTAACCAGATTGGTGTAAATTTTATTGTAATTGTGATGTGAGGTTTGTATATTGAGGTTAAAAATAATATACCACTAGAGCATCCCATTTCTGGTGTAATTGTGTTATAAAATTTTGTGCTACTATGGTACAAAATATTGTACCAAAATAGCATCAAAAGAGCATTTCTGGTAAAATTGTGGTGTTTTATAGTATATTATGGTGCAAAATTAAGCAACACAGTATTACTAAATCATTGGTAAAAATTGTACTGTAATTGTGGTGTAAACTTCGGTGCTACGGTAGCAGAAAGACTTACACCACAACTCGACAAAATCTTTGGTGTATCGCTGGTGTACTTGTGGTGTAAGTTTTGGTGCTAATGAGGTGCTAAATTTGACACCACAATTGCGTGCAATTTTTGGTCTAACAGTGGTGTAAAATGTGGTGCTACTTTGGTGTAAAACGTTGCACCACATTTCCATAAATAATTTGGTATATCTGTGGTGCAAATACGGAGTAAATTTTGGTGCTACTTTGGTGCAAAATTTTACACCACAATTCGATAAAGTCTTTGGTGTATCGCTGGTGTAATTGTGGTGTAAGTTTTGGTGCTAATGAGGTGCTAAATTTGACACCACAATTGCGTTCAATTTTTGGTGTAACAGTGGTGTAAAATGTGGTGTAAATTGTGGTATAAAATTTACCGCCTTTGCACCAATATTAAATTGGTGTAATCTTGGTGCAATCTTGGTGTAATCTTGGTGTATCTGTGGTGCAAATTTGGTGTAATCAGTTGGTGTAAAAACGGTGCAAACTCCGTCGACAGGGATTTTTAACAAACATCATATCGTTGTATTTAGTTTTATTTCGTAAAATTGTGTACGTATATGTGATATTTATATCGTTTTACCTTTATGTCAACAATGGCATTTACATAACCTCAACTTTGATAAAGAACAATTTATTGTAAACTAATAATTCAGACATTAATTAATAATTAATCCTTGTTAAAACAACAAGATAACCTACTTTTAAACTGTTAATATTCATGACACAATGTCAATTTTCTTTTTCTTTGCTATTTGCGTTATCTTCTTTGGTTTTATCGTTTGCTGCATCTTTCTTGTTTTGTTTTACAACTTGTGTCATGTCATGTTGATGAATTTCGGTCGTGTCACACGCAAAATCAACGACACGGTTATTGCGAACTTCAGGGATCAGACAAAAATCATACGAAAAACTAGATTCGTGGCACACTTCAGGGATCAGACACACAAAATTTATAGATGTCAAAACAAGCATGCTTCAATAGAAATAAATTGACGATTTAAGAGCGAAATGATGTTTTTAGCTGAAAGATAAAAATCAATAAAAAATTCTGATCTGTTTCTTATATCCTGTTTTATTCAGTATTAAAGAGAAATTCCGTTCGAAAGTCGCAGAATGAGGTTAAAAAGCCCAAACACAAGAATATAGTGTCAGCGGCGGCTCCTGATTTCGATCTCGCTTTTAGCGCGAAATTTGAACTTTGGCTCGTCGGGTCGCGTCCGCGACCCTTGACAAAATAAAAAATACGTTATAAAATTTAAAAAACGAACATTATTTTAGTCCAAATAAACAAATGTAATTGTAATATAGTATGAAATTGTAATATTTGTTTTAAGGTATATCATAATTTATGTGAAAAATATTTGCTTAGTATGTGGATAACACGAATTTTAAAATTACAGACGACAATAACGTAGTTAAGTATTACTCTACTTGTTTAATTAAATTTATGATAAACTTTTTAAATTTATTTATAAAGTATTTATTTCAGAAAGAAATACAACTTTTCATTTACAAAATAAACTTTATGATATCAAAATTTCTCCTCCACGGTTCCAAAATGAATATTTACTTGGAAA
>JABFPY010000076.1:0-13532 GCA_022817165.1 Phoenoteleia sp. ZL-2020 | reverse complement strand
AAAATACAACATACATGTTTTTTGGTTTTGCGATTCGATATTTATTTCTGATTGAATCAAATAATTTCCAAAATTTCGTTTTTAATGTATTTTTTGCGATTACAGCGCCATCTGTCGCGAATCGAAAAAAAATTCTCAGGTAAACTCTACTTACTTTTTGCCGTAGAATCCGAATCTGCAATAAAAATTGGGGGTTCCTATTTAAAAAAGCGATTTCCGGTCAAAAACTCCCATTTCCGGTCTAGACCGGAAGTCGTGATATGGGCCATTCAATGGCCCCCAAGGTGCCCTACAATTTTTGTCTGAAACTTTTTTCGAAATAATCAAGTCCAACCGAGTTATAATTTTGTCTCAAGATAAATGCCCCACCCTGTATATATATACTGCTGGAAAAAAACGGGCCACTTTGATTTTTGAAAAAATTGGTAATATTCAAATCTTTACCATTCGGTCAAATTGGATGGTATTATACAAATTTAAAGATGGAATCTTTAACTTTTAATATTGTTGCAAACAATTTAAAATTTTAAAAAATTCTTTCAATCACAAGGCGGCATGACAAAACCGTGAATTGTATAAACAGCTGTTCAGACTTGATTTAAGGCTGTTACAATCTGAACGCAACAACTAATTCGGTGTGAGCAATCAACACTGACGCGGTGTAAGATGCAGCACTGCATTACTATTTTAGTATTGGTGAACAATACTGCAAAGCTCGTTTTTTCCCATGTACGTCGAATGGTTCAGCTTTACTATTTAGGTGGTAACAATCTTACCGTAAGCATTGGAATGGCTATTTTAGTTTTTAAGTATTTTCAGTGCGTTTTCACAAGCTACTCTCCTGAAGTAAACTCTGATTGGCTATTGTCAAATATACCAGCTGCACAACATGAGAAATGGCTAATATGGCAGGGAGTACTGTATAACAAACAATTTATATTTTTATCATTTTGTGTCTGTTTACAATTTTATTTATAGAAATTAAAAAAGAGTATTAGCTGATAGCTAAAACTCCCATATTCCACTTCTATCAATACGCAACAGCTCCATCTTCGAATATTTAAACTAATATTGGAATTGAATATAGTGTACACGTTCTATGAAAATTGGAATGCATTAATGGAACATTATTCCGCTATGTATTATTCAATCTTTAAACATCATCGACGCGTTTAAACAAATGTATGCACGCCATATATTTTTTTCTCATGCAATAACATCCTCTGCAATCAATTATAAACATTACTTCAGAAATCAGAAAATTGTACAAACCCATCAAATATTTCAAAAACAAAACAAAACTATTAAACATTTTAATTATATAAAAATTCTTTAATTATCACTTGTATACCAATTTTGATCTCACTTGTAAACAATGTGATACTGACACTTTTTCCAAAAAATATGGTACGGAATATGTTCGGAAATTGATTATTTAAGACATATATTCTTACTGCAGAGAAAAAAGTAAACCTGAGGTAATAGCTTTGAACTTTAAAAAAGCGGCACATAATATTGTGATAAAGATATTTCCAAATCCCAGTGTAAAATATTGCTGATTCCATTTAAATTCATTTTATTTTAATTTCTTATATTGTTTTATTTTAAATAATCCTTTTGTTTCAACTCTTTCTCAATTTCTCAACGTATATATATTACATTGATCATTGATTTTATTTTTAAATACTGTTGAATATGTCAGGCGTGGTATAAGAAATTGGATTATTAACAATATACAGAAAAAATAATATTGATAGTCAATGATTGCAAACATTTTGATTTACCTTATTTATTATCCTGGTAAAATTAGATATACATTGTTTGATATTATTTTAGAGGCATCGCAAAATCCAAACCTTATTCAATTGAGCAATTACGTGTTAAACAATTATAATAATAATTATCTGTTTCCATCTTCCTTATGGTAAAAAACAACTGAAATGGTCCTTGCACAACAAATGGGGCAGACAGTTTTTACAAACATTTCAAAGACAATTTTGACTGTGGCGATTATACCACAACCGTCAATCCATACTGTATTATTTGTTTTCAATTTAGTTTAAACTGAAACTTACATTAACCTTTAGAGGACGGCAAAATTTTAGTTCAAATCGATCCTTCATTTTAGCGAAAATTTATATTTAAATTCATCAGATTACTCATTTTATGTTTCAAAAGTGACAGATGGCCATTATATCGACCACCCCCGTGCGCAACCTTTTGGCAAACAAAAAAACATTATTTTTCGTTATTTTACCCTCAAAGGTGGTATACTCGAATCCTCAATCAAAAATCAATTTAGAAATACATATAACGAGACATGTTACTATTCTTTTTGCATCCGATTATAATTAATGATGAAATTGCTGCAAATGAAGCTTGGAGTAGTGGCGAGTTTGAATCAGAGGTAAAGACTCGCCACTGCTCCGCTGTTTTTTCACTATTTTTAACTTATTCAACACACCAAATTTTGCCAGAAAAACATAAAACATTGGTCTGCACAAGGTGATCAATATATAAACCACCTTCGCCCTCCAAAAGTTAAGTTACAAAATATTGGAAAGAGAATTGACAAGTCAAAAGGTAAACATTTACTAGAGACAAATTTATTTGTTATTACATATTACAGCGAATATAAGAATAATAATATTTCAAGATTAGAGTTTATACAAAAATTATTTCGTCAAATTTCTTCCTGTTAATGCATATGATAAACAATAAAAGTTAAAGATTGAAAATTAATAATAAACCAAGTAATTTAGTAAAACGAAAAATTAGCGCTGGGTTTAGGTTTTAGAACAGAGATCCGCGGGAAGCGTGCGCGCATCTGCGATACTCAAATAATGGATAGTGGGAAATCTCACTATTCACATTTGCCACCTTCGATCGTTTGAAAGTCGTCGGTGAATACGTAACTGACACTTGCCAAAACCAAAGCCGACTAGCAAGTCGAGACGGGGCAATCCCGGAGTATTATCGGTCATATGGTAATTTATGTCTAGATCATAGCCATTGAGAATCCTCAACGCGCTACAAGCGTTAATGTTACGTTCACGCATTCGTGAACTTTTACTAATTTGTATAATTCTTTTCAGCGGCTTTTAGCAAATAAATGAGCTGATATGATCAAATTTCTGTCCTTTAAACCATTCTTTCCGCTTCGGTATTCCGAAAAAATAATCCTTCATTTATAGAAAAGAAAACTTTTCTTTCCGTACTTTTTTGGCAAGGCCATAGCAATCTATGGTCTTGTCATCCTTTGATCCAATTTCAACACGTTAGATTTTAAATACAGTCAATAAAGTCCACTGTTTTAATGTAAATACCGCGAATTATTATTTCAAATCCCTTCCTCCTTGGCGTTTTGTCCGGAAAGACAGTGAATACGTTTATTAAAATTTATACGTCCGGTTAAACAAAAATATATGTATAATCGCCAACAAAACAGGTCCTTCGAGCCGGATTTATAAATAAACGATTAATAATTACTTGTTTTTTCAATACATATCGCTGAAGGACGGAATTTGAAATTTTCGTACATTATTGAGGAAGGTAAGGTTACGGTATTAATGAATCAGGTTACGCTGTGGGAAAGCGAGTTTAAATGGTTATTATTTAATGTTAAGAAAAAGGGTATAAACAATTATCGCAGGCTTATTTTAAAGAGAGGTTATCATTGGCACGCGCGCTGAATGAGAAAGTATATGACACGTACGCCAAAATTCTGTAACTCTTACAAGCAAAAGATAATTTTGATTATGAGTATATCAAAAATAAAGTATTTGATTCGGCTTGTGAGAAATATGAAACGTTAGAAGAATATTTAATTGAACATTTCGCAAAATTAACGGTCACAAATGAAAGCGTAAACAGTAATCAAACGCAAACAAATTTGAACGATTTCATGTCTAACGGTTTAATGCAAATAAATTTACCGTAAATTGATTTGCCAAAGTTCGAAGGTCACAATGGCGTAATTTCAGAGACATTTTTCAGCCTATGATACACGAAAATAGCAATTTACAATTTATTCAGAAGTTTCAGTATTTCAAGGCTTGTTTAAAAGGAAAAGCAAATATTATTGTTAAATAATTAACTATTTTAAATAATAATTATATTACCGCGTGAAATACGCTAGTAGAATGATATGAAAATAAATGATTAATTGTAAATAAATTGTTAAATAAGATTACAGATATTACAAAAGTCACTTACAATGACTTAAAGTTATTGAAAAACTTCCGCGATAAAATTAAATTAATGTTAGATTCCCTGAAAAACATTGGCATCGATACAAGTAATTGGGACCCACTATTAATTCATATATTGATAAAGAAATTCGACAAATCTTTTAGTACTGCCTTCGAGAAATAGCTGAGCGATGAAAAGCTGATAACAAATATAGCTAGAGTTTCTAGATAGATTTATTGCCTTTAGAATCAATACACTGGAGGCTATAGATCTATCAGAAATACTCTCTCATCAACCTCAGGAACAAACTCGTAGATCTAGCAGAAACTCGAGTAGAATAAGTTCATTCACATCCCAAGAAACACAAGTTCAATTAACTCGAAACAGCTGTTTAGTATGTCAGAAGGGACATTATATAACACAATGTCAACATTTCTGACATATGACACAACCCGAAAAATTTGTACTAACACAAAAATATAAACTATGTAGAAATTGTTTCATTTCTGGGCACTTCGCTGTGAATTGCAAAACGATATCGCGTTGTCAAAAATGCAGCGGTTTGCATAACACTTTATTACAGACGCTAGAAATTCACGTTCTAGAGGTTCGATAAATACTGAGGAACGAAAACAACTTTCGGCTTACAGTCCTCCACTCTCATCTAATCATAGCGCTAATACGAGTCAATCGGTTATCTTAGCCACCGCGGTCGTCTGATTCTATTCGAACAACTGGCGACAGAAATGAATCCGAGCCTTGATTGACTCCGTCCGGAAGCCTCGTTTATTAGGGATAAACATGGCTCAGCGCTTGAGACTTAAGCGCGACAAAATTCGTGCTACTATAGTGGGAATCGGTGGGAACTCAGCGCACATGCTAAATCATATGACGACTGTAAAAGTCGCTGCATTAAATAATCAGAGCAATAATATCGATACTCCTGTCTTTGTTGAAGAATGAAGAATTTAACTACATATAAAATTAAGATATGTCAATGGAAAGCGTTTCCCCAATTAAGTCAGCTTAAATAGACAAATAAGGAGTTTACTAAGGGTAATAAAAATTGAATTTTTGATGAAGTCAAATTATATAGCTCAGATCATGACAGGGAAATTGATTAAATCTCCTGAAAACAAATTGATCGCACAATCCACCATTTTCGGATGGATAGTTTCAAGTGTTTGTGATACACCAAATTATGCCAATTTTATGTCAATAAATCATTGTTGCAATATTGATTTAGATTTACAACGATTCTGGGGAATGGAATAAATTCCAGTGATTCTCAATCAAACAGAAGCGGATATGTATTGTGAGAAGTTTTGTGAAGAAACCATAGTTAGAAATAATGAAGGTAGATTTATTGTTAGACTGCCATTCAAATCCAATGTAGCAAGAAACTCTTTAGGTTTATTAAAATATATATTGCTCTCGTCTTTCGAAATACAGGAAAAAAGGATTCATAAGAATCCTTTTTTCTAATCTATGTCATGTGTCTCCTATGAGTGAGAAACATAAATTAGCAGTAAACAGAATCTATTTACCTCATCATCCTGTATTCAAAATGAGATGATGATGAGCTAAAATCGAGTTACCTTTGTCAATAGGCACTTCAGCAAATGCAAAACAATCCAAACTTTTTTGCTCGCGTATTATTCTCCGATGATTCGACATTTACAAACCACGGTGAAGTAAATCGTTATAATATGCAATACTGAAGTGTAGAAAATCCATACTGGATTCGCGAAGTCAACTATCAGCGTCCGACAAAACATGTGATTTCAATATGATGTGATTTCAAATATTAGATCAGGATTGCAATAGTCGCTGAATTGGGAGAGGTGGTCCGGTAAACTGGCCAGCCAGATCTCTATACCTAGCGTCGCCTGATTTCTTTTGTCAATAAAAAAATGTGGTTTGTCAAGAAATACCTACAACTCACGAAAACATGTTACAGAGAATCAAAAATGCTTGTGCCAACATTACGCCAGAGATGCTTCGAAGTTGAATCGCGAGTCAACAAATGCATCGAAGCAGTAGACCATCATTTTGAACATTTGTTATAATTTCAATTCATTGGGTAATGTATTCAAGGTTGCTATTCCGAGTACAACAGTGAGAGGCAAGGGAACATTAATTAAGCACCCCGATGGAAACAGAAAACTACTACATCTACGTCGTTGGTCCTAGGTCACGCTAAGGGGCCACCAAATGTTAAAGAGAATAATTACTCTAAACATATTTAATTTATTTACAATTATGCATTTCTTTAATTCACGATCAACGTAGCGTTATCTACATTGTTAAAGAGTACAAAAAGTAATATTGATTCTTGTAAATCAATTATACAAAGAAACAACAAGTTTCATTTGAAAAATCGGTATTAACAGAATTATATTGATTACAGCGTCATCTATCATGAAGAGAAAAAATGTTTTAGATAAAAGTTGCTAACTTTTTTTTGGAGAATCCGAATCTGTAAAAAAAGGGGGGTTCGCATTTAAGATTTCAAAGTTAAAGTATTGGATGCGGCGGAATAATTTTAGTACCTGTCGGTTTTCCCCTTGAAAATATTAATTTTTGTCAGGGTAATTTCTTCTGTACGAGGCGCTGTTTTCCAGATATTCCAATTTTTCAAGATAAAATAAACACTCTGTATATTATTTATTATTAATTTATTTATGTTTTTTTATATATATAAATAATAATTACCTGACCAAGAAGTAGAATCAAAGAACTAGTGATATAGTAAATAAATAATATCAAATATAAGTATTTGTTTTTGTTAGGCCGAACACTTACTATCAAAGAATATACTTTGAATAACTTATAATCACTTTCAAAACTATTCTTTTTATATGTTAATGACATATCGTTTTCTTGTAATATCAATGTTTGCAAAGTTTAAATTTCTATTATAATTGACAGCTGCATAATCGAGAAATAAAGATATTAATTTCCGTTGTTATATTTTACATTAAGATCTAATTTTTCATTGAGAATAAAACTAAATACATTTAATGTATACGACATTACTTTAAAAGAAATACTTTTAAGAAAGTTGATGTTTTATAACAAGTATTGTTTCAATTATAAAAGTTTTCAAAATAACAATAAAATAAATTCACTTTATTAATACTGTTTTACTTGTTTACAATTAATTAATTTTCATAGCGCTATAGTACATTGGTTGACGACTTTTACTATTATATATGCTAGATTAAATAACAGTACACTTTTCTCCAACCAATGATTTTTTGTTGCTTTACGCAAGAAATTTATATTTAAAATTTTTTTATAACGATAATTTATCATATATATATCTATATATATACAGGATGTTAGATTTAAATTGTTATAGAGGAATAATTCAAGATGAAGGCATCATACGAAAAAAAATCCAGATAAAAGTTCTTCGTTGTGTCAAGACTATTCAACATTGCGGACGTCAACTTCCCCATTTCATCCCCCTTGCTTGGGCGGGGGCAACTTTTTGGATTCTACGTTAAAAAATTTCAAGGTTTTGTCTGAAACATTTTTTGGATTCGTGGCAGGTGGCGTTGTAATCGGCAAAAATGTTTTAATGTTGTTTGCTTATTTTTTCTTGAAAAATTATTGTTATGCAGGCGTTATTCAACTCTATCAAATTCACCCCCCTTCTAATAATCTCTTCGCCGCACGGGGAGAAAAAATACCATTAAAACAAGAATATAATAATGTAGATCATATTAATGTTAAAACTAATAACGAAAAATGTTGCTTCAATATTTTGTCATGTTGAAACAAGAATCGAACCATAATAGAAAGCTAAATGTTGAATCAATATGCTGATCATAGTAGATCGCAAAAATCTAAGCCGTTCTCGAGAAATCCGCGAGAGTGCGCTATGAAAATATTGTTTTGAAAGATAAACTGACATAAAGAAGCAGAGAAGCTGAAGTTGTAACAGTTTTTCATTGCGTATATTAAGGTAAGTTATTTCAATCTAGCAAAAGTAATTGAATTAATTAAACAATTTTATGTTTAACACGCGTTTCCAGAAACGTGGTAAAATAATTATTTTTTTCCTAAATATATTTTGACAGACATATTTTTCGTTATATTGGAATTATGTTTAAAATTGTTAAACTTAGTTTTATGCATATTTTTATTTCATTGTGTAGTGAAAATATATTACAAAATCGTTAAATTTTGAATTCTTATATGTATTTGTATTGCATTTCTTATTATTTCGTGTTTTCATAATAACTAACTTTATAAATATATTAATTATAATTGGGAATAGCAGAATCCGAGCGCGGCGCTAGAGTCGTAAAAGTAATGGCGGCCGAACCGGTACATCTGTCAGATGTGATCTGTTGATAGTTTATTTATATTTATTAATATAAATGTTAACCGTTACATTGAATTCCATTTTTGAATATGTGAACTCAACTCCGAGTTCACGAAATATCGTTGAAGGTCAACAAATTATTAATTCGGGAATGATTATTACATGTGGAAAAACAACATGTTCAATATCAAAAGTGTTTGACATTTACGCGTTATGTCTCCGAACAAGTGGCTTAGCTAGTGAACCACACGTGATAAAAGGACAATTTAATGTGAAAAATCAAAATGCAGTATATATTAATAAACTTGAGTGTTCTTGCAAAGCAGGAGCAAGTCATTCTTGCAAAGCAGGAGCAAGTCATTCTTGCAAGCATGTTGTGGGTTTTATTGTACTGCAATCGGTAAGTGATTTAAATATTTAAATTAACTGAAAATTTGAAAAATGACTTTTTTTCATATTACATCCTTCACGTGAAGTAAACATTTTTTTTCTTACATCCCAATAGAAATGATTTACATAATTTAGAAGTGCTGTCGAGTACAGACGTCAAATGCATATGGAAACAACAGAAAGGATCTACCACAGAGCAATTTAATCCCTTACCAACAGAAACTTTGTTGTATAAATAGAGAAAAACTGCCCAATCTATCAAAAGATATATTTACCCAGATAAGACAAAGATTGGTTGATTCTTGTGAACAAAGTGCAATTTCGAAACACTTGTAAGTCTTTTTATGTTTTAACATAATGTTTTTAATAAATAAATGTGTACATATTATTTTAATTATAACTATTTTTAATGTCTTTATATATATATATATATATCTTTCAATATCTGATATCAGATCTAGAATACGTTTATCTTCAAATAGTAGAAATAGTCTGCATGTTAGTCAGGAAGATAAACAAAGCGTTGTCAGTTATACAGATAATATTTTCAATAATGCTAGTAAATCAACAGAAATGAAATACGTAGCTAATATCTCAGTAACTATAAAAGATTGTTGCAATGATATGTATAATAATAGTATTATATGTAACAACAAAATAGAATTAGAAAAAAAACAAAATTAAATAAATATGATTGGAGCAAAGAGCGACAATTTAGAATCACTGGTAGCAGGTAATACTTCATAAAATTGTTCATTAATTTTCATTAAATTAACTTTAATTTTTTTTTGCAAAATAGATCTTTAATGTATTTTTTATTGCAGGTGTTATTCTTTGTTCACCTATAAAAAAGAAGATTGGGAGAAAAAAAGCTTAAAATATTTTTGGACTAAAAATTTTACTACAAAATTTACTAAACATGGTATACATTTTGAACCGATTGCTCGGGACCTTTATGCAACAATTTCTAAAAACGAGATTGTGGAATGTGGATTAATTGTTGCGGTGAATAATGACTGGTTGGCATATAGTCCAGATGGAATTATTATTAAAAATGCAGAGCCAGCAGCACTATTAGAAATTAAATGTCCATATTTTTTAGAGAATACAGCATCAGAAACATTACTTAACAAATGTAAGTTCTTAAAATTGGAAAATGAGAACATAGTACTGAAAAAAAACCATTCCTACTACGGACAAATTCAGCTTGGTATGGCAATACTGAATTTAAAAATGTGCAAATTTATAATTTATTCTAATGTAGAGAATAGTTTATACGA
Source organism: Phoenoteleia sp. ZL-2020 (assembly GCA_022817165.1). Lineage (NCBI taxonomy): Eukaryota > Metazoa > Arthropoda > Insecta > Hymenoptera > Scelionidae > Phoenoteleia > Phoenoteleia sp. ZL-2020. Next base: position 3,335 of record JABFPY010000076.1, on the reverse strand, counting down.
ACTAGATGTTCCATATGAAGAAATATATACAAGGAACTTATTGTCCAAATTAAAACATGTATACTTCGAGGAAATGCTGCATATTTTATGTAAGCATAAGAGAGTAAAACTACTATTGTTATTAAATATGTTTATAATTAGAAATTGATCAATGTTAAGTACAAAAATATTTAAGATTTAACCATAAGTTTTGGATTACTCGAAAGTTTGTACCAAAGTTAGTAACGTGAAATAATAATAGTTAGTAAGGTGAAAATTGTTTTTCTATATTTTTACATTTTTAAGGAGTTTTGTGATATGATTTGTTCGCTGTGATTTATGTATTAATGTAAAAAATTATTCAATAAATGTACTATTAAAATTGTATTCTATTATTAAGTATTTTTATTACTTTTATTATGCAATTAATACAATAATTTGTCTTAATCCTACTGTTCCTTAATTATATAGATATTACAACAGATATAAATAAAATAATTTTATGTGCAATATTCATTTTTACATTATCATATAAAAATGCTAATATTTATATAAAAATATCACATGAATTTATCATCCCCAATTATAGGAGTACCTAAATTGGCTAAACCACAACATACGTAGAAAATATCATCAATATCATTCCACAGATTCCATTCAAGAGTATTATTTAAAATATTGAAGATTCTTATGCGTTGATTCATACGTTCTACATGTACACGAGCAGCTGCAATTCGTCGATTGAACAAAGCTTCTTCTTCAGTAAATTGCTGTTTTGATCTCAAAAAAGGTGGTCGAATCAATTTTATTCTTTGTGCAGCGCAAATATCATCAATCAAAAACCCTTTGTCTACCATAATAGCATCTCTGTTACTTTCTAGCAAATTTATAATATTGCTCTGCTCAAAAATGCTCTTGTCGGAGGCTCTACCCCCATACGACTTGCTAACAAAAGTTAAAATTCCTCCTGGAGTAATTCCTGTCATAAATTTGAACGTGTAATTAGACTTATACTGAGAATAAAATTTTATCCTGCATTTCGTACATTTTGGTTTCTGCATTGGGATTTCAGTGCAATCAAGGACAATGACGGTTTCTTCAAAGCCTGCAAAACAATGAGGCATATTGTTTAAAACCTCATCCTTTCCTACAGGTTGAATTGTTGCTTGCATTATAACAGACAATTTCTTTAACATGTTGTGAAATACGTTACGACATGTGGATAGAGTTATATTTCCAAATAATATAGGTAACACCGAAAAAGAAATGTCTAATTTTAATTTCATTGTTACTAAAATGATTTGTTCTTTTGTACTTAAGAATTCTTTTTTCTTTATTGGATAAAATTCAGTAATAAGTAAAACAATTTCATTCAATAATTTTAAAGTTTTAATGCCACATAAAATAAATAATTCTTTCTCAGTTTTGATAGTATTTATGAATGGTACCGACAAATCTCCACTTTGAACTTGTATTGCTACATCATGTTTCACATTTTCAACAGGAATTGAAACTTAAACTCTTGTAATGAAGCAGAAATATCTCTTTCCATTTCATGAGAAATTAAATTGTCTGTATTAACATGATTTACTTTGTGATTACAATTACAATTAGATGTGTCACATTTCACTGGTTCTACAGTAGCATGATTCGCAAAGTCACCTATTGAATAATATACATTATTAATAAATTGAATGATATTACTCGAATAAAACTAATATAATTTAAAATGAATATTGTACAAAATTATTTATACTATTATTTTCATATCGTATTCCTATTTCTTCCTCAATATTTTCTCCTCTGAGAATTGACTTGCCGTTGAAATACTATTCTATAAAATATTTTAAAAATCAATATAAAAAATAAAGTTCTATGAATTATAAATTAAATATATTTATTATATCAGTTTCAAATATTAAACTTTTTATCATATTATTTTACCTTAGAAGAGTTGTTATTTTGCGCACTGCAAATACTTCCTTGGGCTTCTTTTTCTTTTATACCTTTAGACTTATTTCTGTTCTCCTATAGTAACAAATTTTTAAGTTTCAGTTATCTTACTCCTTTATGGATTAAACAGTTTTATTACATTAAAAACACTTACAATTCTTTCACTTCTTTTTTGTTTGACTTCGTTATTAATCGCATGGTTATCTTTACTAGGCAAATTTTGACTAGGTACTGCAGTTTTCTTCAAACATTGCTTTATGCAATTTATACCTATCAGTTAAATAAATATATTATTAAAAGAAATTTAAATTTCGGTAACATTGTTTTCTTTAAATAGTAATAAGAAAATTTAGAAAAATTTTTGTAAAATAACAAACGTTTGTAAAATAACAAACTTCTGATTTAATTAATTTAAAATGTAAATAATGTTAATGGAAAACTAATTTCAAATACAAAGAAAAATTAAAAAAGACTTCAATTGACTTAAAACAGAAAAGGATAATTTTTAATTTAAAAAAATTATAAATATAATTAAAATTGATTTTCTTGAAATAATCATCTGATTTAAAACTAGTGTTGAAACTCACCTTGAAAACAGTAATCCTCTTTTTTAAAATGTGAACACTAATAAATTAGAAACATCACTTTTTGCATGTAATTTTAAAACTTTTATCCATTCACGTCTGCGATCCACTTTTTCTTTTACACCAAAATAATTGACTATCTCAACAAAGCTTGTTCCCTTCTTTGGAAATTCATGAAAGGAAATATCTCGATTTTTATTTTTACAATTTGTACAACCTCTAAGCATACATTTGCCTCGAGATTTAATATCAGATTTTTTTTATTAGTATTCATTTTCAAAAATTAGTATTAAAATCAAGTTATGACGATGGCGTTCTGTATTCTGCTATTATCAATAGCAGAATACAGAACGCCATTGTAAAAAATGTTTGTAAAAAATGAAATTTGAAAAAATTAATTAAAAAAACACTAAAACGTGCGAGAGAGATAGCAAACCCGTTTGACATTTCACCTTAAGGTGGTGTCATATTGGATTGCAAACTTACCGGCATTATAAAATTTCAAAAATACAACGAAATAAACAACGATATTTTATTTAATGACCAGAGCGAAATTCTCTCTTTAATTATATACGTTTTTAATGAAAAATCTTATCAGACTCTGATGAACTGAAAATATATCATGATTTTTCGTTTTGCAAGTGGAGAAATCTCGAAAACTCATTACAATTTAATAATACTTATTGAAAAATAAGTTCTTTTTGTTAAATACATTCTCCCATGATTAAGGAATCTCGCTCTGGTCATTAAATTTTAAAATAATTAATTATATATATACTATTTCAAAAAACACTAGATCTGTGGTTTCAGATATGATAC